>JAQFYC010002439.1:0-25687 GCA_034694165.1 Tomocerus mixtus
TCTGATATCTTGATACTTACAACTATTCTAACCTAAGTCTTAACATAACACATTGGCTTGCTCTTCGAGCGGCAACAATTAATAAGTCCTCCGACTCGTCTAATATGCACTCTGGTCGTTGTAAGGACAACATAACAGCCAAAGTTTTGAAATGTGAATTGAGTGAGTAGAGTAGGTATAAGGTATGTGATATTTGTATAGATATATTTAATATTTGCACAGAACAGACAGACATACCTTAGATTGCATTATACATAGGATAATAGCATACTAATAGCAATTCATAGGGAATGAGGGAAGTAAAGCCAAACTAACACCAAAACCAACCCACCAACTGAAAGACCCAAAGCAAAACTTGACAAAGGCAAAGTAAAAAGAGTTGATGATGTGAGTGAATGTAGGGCAAACCCTCATCTCATCTCACTTACTTCACAAAACGGGCGGACGGACATATTTATTAAACACATACTACTTATACCTACCTGCCGCGCTAAATATATACTAAAACTATATAGGTACAAACTACTTATACTAATACCTATACATAGAATTGAGAAACAACAGAAACAGAGATTTCACTTTAGCACAACCGAGCCAAAGTTCCTAGTCCTGTCTCACAATTCACAAACTACTAAACTCCTAACTAACAACAGGCATAATAATAAGTCAGAATAAAATTCTCATCTACCAAACAACACAAAACAGGAGAGTACTCAACTCAAGCCAAGTTCCACTCAAAAACAGGGTTTCGCTTACCCCCACATTTCAGCCAGATATTCGGGTGAAATAATTAAACTATTACTATAATAATAGTATTCCCAACTTTCTAGTGACAATTTCCGTTTGTACCCAAAAAGTGGGAAATTTGTGGGAAGTTATTTACCTCATTGTATATTTTTCTTTTCGAAAAATTAGGAGACAGTGCACCGAAATAGATTCGCAATTTTCCATCAACATAAATTGAATTATGAATTGTAAAAATATTCAGAATTATTTTTCTATGTAAATGTATAGCCTTCTCAACAAAACCAATTTCCCCCACTTTTTGGTAGTGAACGGGGTAAATGGGAAAATGTGTATTTGTCAACCCTGGCCAGGCCAGAGTCAAGCCAATTTAATAATGGGAATATAAAGAGTATTTAAGCAACGCATTTGTGCAGAAATGCGTCCACAGTCCACAAAACTTAATTTAGTACAGTTGTGAATTGTGAATCTGAATCCATAGAACATGAATTCATGCACACGAGAGTATGAGTATAAATGTTTTCAAAGGAACTAACTTCGCATCATATCACATTCGTTAGTCACTCAAGTCAAGTCAGATTGAGCTGACTTACCTTCATTACAAAGAACTTCTATGAGTTGTCCTGTCCTGTCAAACAGAATTGACTTGACTTGACTCACTGACTTACTCTACGCTATTTTCTATATAATACTTTATTAATATTGAACATATCTTTAACTATTTCATATTAATGTCATATGGATTTGACTTAGCTAAAATAATCTCTCTTAATCAAGGCTATCAGATTTCCTATATTTTCCTTCTTCTGCGTACCAAGATTTAATCATTTTTTTCAAAAAATTTACGCTATTTTTAGAGATTTTATTCCAAAATGGTATTTAGCAAACATTTTCGGTAAAATTGGAGCATTTCATGCATTATCACTATGTTCCTTATATCATGCCCTCATAAAGACAATCTAGCAACCTTGTTTACTTTTCTTTGCTTACGCATTCTTATTATACCGCAAATACATTACGTTTAGTCTAATCATCCTTTTAAATTGAAAATAACATATAATATGCAAAGTTTACAATTGAAAATGCATTCTGCCATTTTCTTATACCAGTAATATTATAGATTGCTATGCAGAAACATATTGCATTTAAATGTCTGTTACAGACATGTCACAATAATATTATATTACATACATACAATTGTAAAACAATGCAATTTATTTGATATTTAGTATTAGTATATCTATAATTCTTAAATTGGAAATGAGCTATGTTAAAGTTACATAACAAAAGTATAACGGCCAATATCATTCTCCGTCTTTCTAGTCTAAACAAACATTCATTTACCATTTTGGTCTAATATGAGCTAATGACTAGAATTTCATCCTTTCTTTTCACATTAAATTGCATCAACTCATAATTCGACCAATTATAATGATTGCGGCGAACAATTGTATAAATCCTGCCCTGCCTGGTCTGCCCCAGAGATGAATTTCACCAAAAAACTGTATTCAGCTTAATATCTAACATTCCTTTCCTTTTCGACATTCTACATTAAGCTAACAAATGTTACTACACTACGTTACTTAGATTACAGAAAAGAATCGCTTAGAGCTACGTATTAGAGCTTTCTATCAATAAATTACACACACTCATTCATAGATTCATACAAGCAAAGATATGCTATAGACTATAGACACAGTTATATAATACCTAAGTAATATTATCATCTTTATAATATAAGTTGTGCATTTCCCATTTGTGTTGATATGTATATGTATGTCGACCACAATTCATAATAATGTGATCTAATCCATCGAGACCGAGATAAAGGAGAATAAAAGGATGAATCCAATCCATCCAGTCCATTAAAGCAAATAATAAAGCTACTATAGAGATGGGATCAAATCCGGATACAGAATTCAGACGTAATTTTAACAAAATGTCAACAAATCGAGATTTAACCAAAAAAATATTGCAATAGAGATTCAAACAAATTGTTTTCTTTCATTTATAACTTATTTTGCATGATTTTATGCTTAAATTGAAGATTTTAGACGAGAATTTAATTTCTAATGGCTGTTGACCACTATAAAGGATAAATAGCAATTTGTTACACGAATTTGTCCTTTTGCGACTTAATTGGGACAAAATATGAGAATCAAGAGCCAAAAGTTGTCTCCGTCCCATCTCTAAAAGCTATATACATATATTTTATGTTTACCTACAAAAGAGTTTGTAATTGTAGCCGGTCTTTTGTATGTGGTCGCCAATGTTCTAAGTCTACAGTAGAAAATAAGCAGGTCGATTCCTATTTTTGTGGTATTTACTTTGACGTAGTCTGAACTCTGCTAAAGTAAGCAAATGCCATGGCAGATATGTTATGTACATTGTACATATTATATATTTAGGTGCCTCTGCCTATCCTAATGTAAAGTAAATATTATACTTAGGTACGTACATATATAACGTACAGTACAGTAGGTACTTTCTATTCTTCATTTTAGTCGATTGAGTTGAGTGAGGAGAACAGAAACAACTCTGTCCGTCCATACTCCATAATATCGTAATGTAAGTAAAGGAAGTGTATTAGTATAGCAAGTAAGTAACCTAACATAATACATAATAAGTAAGTAAAGTAATGACATTAGTCATTTTAATGATGAGTAAGGAAACTGAGATGAGATGAACTGAACTGAACGGAGCTGGGTGAGTATTCACTTTCATCTCATTATTGCCAGGCTAAGGCCAATAATACAGTCAAATCTCCAATCTGCTTTTTGGGGAACCTTGTACATTGTACAAAATAATTTTCTTATGCACCAATTTCTTATATCTTTTAGCATGTAGATGGCTTAAAAACCAAAGTAAGCGTTTTCTCTTAACAAAAGATGAATGTATTACATATTATATTGTTCCACAATTCTGTGGGTCTATTTAATAATCCTTATACACTTTCCTATTTAATATTCAATTATTATTAACTACACAATCACAGGATAGGAAGAAATATTAGAGATTAATATTGAGATACTTTTATTTTTACGAGAATTTCTTATACCAATTTTCACTATCCAGTTTTGTGAACGAAACAGACGCACTAAAGGAATATTTCTTATAAAGAGGAACCCCTTTAGATAAAATGCACTTTAGTTTTTGTATGTTCATAGAAGTAGAACTTGACTAAAATATAATTACGGTTCAATAGAGAACAGATTCTTGTATAATATGTATTATATAAATAAAGTGTAGGAAGAATAGGAACCGAAATAACTTTACAGAAATCAGGGAATTCTGCTCAAGGAATTTTGTTACGTAAACGAAAAGGATCGTGCATATTTTCAATATGAATGTTTAAGTATAGTATACATACAGTCTGGAAGGAAGTCTGAATCTGGATCATACTATGCAGTATAGTAGAGCATATAAACTATAGAGTATAGTAGTAGTGGGCGACTTACTTAAGTTAAATTGCGTTTGTTTGCGTATGTGAGTAAGTTGCTAGCTAACTTAAACTTTTCTTTATTCTGTAAGAGGATTTCAATATTATTTTTCCTTTTGGTTAGCTTAGGTTAGATTTACATCCTTGCATCTATATTTCTATATAATTAACATTTAGCGCACTTCAAACCCATTCTTCCCCAATATTTATATCATGTTGCAAAATTCATAGTAAATGAGGCGGAAAGAATCCATGAATCCATGCCATGCCAAGGAAAGCCAGACAGAAGACTACATGGAGACCATGGATTAAAGAAAAGCTTCCACTTTTTCCGCTTACTGCTCTTTTCCCTCTGGTTTGTTTATTTTCTTAAGAAGTCTGTCAATAGTCAAGAAGTTTCAGGTTATATATAAACTCTATACGTATATTTCACATGTGTTTATAGTTTCATAGTTCATGGAAATTATATTGGGGAATTCTGAATTCACATCCCGTCATGTATGCGATACCTAACGCAATACAATATACGTAAAAAACATAAAAACACATCTGATTGACGGAAGGAGAAATCCATTCCACCAATAATAAGAGGATTCTCCATGTTTTACAGTATTATATTAAGATGCCACATAGAAATATAAATATAACGCTATGTGAATATCCCTAGTGCACAACTACGTAATAGCAAATATGCGAAAGAAGATATTTTCTATTTTCTATAACTAAATTCAGTTCAGCTTAAAATAAAGATGGAGCTTATACAGTATTGTAAATTGTGTGTCATGAGAGTTTGCTTAAAAAATTAAGATTTGAGTTTGCAGAATATCTGGGATGTGAACGGTTCACACCACACATGTCGAACAACTTACTAATGAAAACGTGTATGATGTATGTGTACAAAGTATGTACAAAGTAGAAATATAAAATAAAGTGTCTATAGCAGAGGAACTAATATATTTATATCCTACAGCTAAATCCACACACAATTTTATGTTTTGACGTATTTTAAAGAGAGAGAAAGCTGAGGGAGACATGTTTTGGAAGGTATTAAATATAATACCTATGTAGATGCTGTATAGAGATGGGATCAAAAAGAATTGGCATTCGAGACGATATTTAGCATAATAATTTCGAAACTAATTGAAACCTACGCCTACGATCAAGACCATATACATTTACAATAAGGTTTAAACTAACGGAAGCTTATTTTTCGTTTTTGGGCAATGAAAATTAATTTTTGTAGGCACTGATATATATTTAAGGATAACATTTGCTTAAAAAAGAAATTCATGGCTGTCAAGAACAATCGAAAGGAACACAATTAAATAATTTTCAAAAGAAATCAAGATCGGTACCCTTTTTTGAGACAATTTGTGGGACTTGAAACAATTTTCGAAACAAATTGAGACCCAGAGCCAAAAATAAAGTTTTCTCAATCCAATCTCTAGTATTTACTATGTGAAGAGAACTACTGAATACAATGTAACTTTAAGTAGGCATACATTATACATGTACTATATAGTAGACAGTAGACAGTGAATACGAATTTGAGAAAGAGAGAGTGTGCTAGACACATTTTTGGGAAAAGCAAAAAGAAAACAAATATTGACACAAGCCATACAAGAATGCATTCGAAACGCAAGGTGCGAAATATCCGGCAACTTTATTTTACACTAAAAAGAGTAAAACAAGACGAACTAAATCTTTTCTTTTTCTACTTTGCTTGCTTTGGCTTCATTTTCACATTTACTTTGCTTTACAGCCGCAGATAACGTAACAGTGAACGTGAGTTCTAAGTTTCTGTATTCTGTATTATTTATCTATTTTTGGATATCCTATGCAGTAATGGCAGTAGAAGAAAAGCATCTAAACTTAAATTCCATATAAATTCTATTCCGTTAAGCTAAGCTTCATAATAATACAGCAAACGTCCAAAGAATTTCATATAACTAAACGAGGCAACTAGAACAGGCAATGAAATTGAAAAATAGGATTTCCTTGACTGTATACTGTATACATAGTACAAACAGTAACTTTTGCTACAATTTATATTATGCTACGTTATTTGTACAAAATTATTATGAAGCTCAAGTCTACTAGCAGCTACACCATACACTTGACTTGAATTTGACAAGTAATAATGGCAGAGAAACTCTGGCAAAATATTATATCCTGATGCTAATGTTAAACGCAAACTCGTGTTATACCAACTTCTGTGCTAAAATATACAAATATGGTTTCCTGGAACCATCAGCCTACAAAAGTTAGAGCCTACTTACTTTACACATTAAATTTGCTGTAATTGCGCTTCACATTTACACAAGAGTACAAATTTCTAATTTTGGAAACGAAAATGGTTTTTCTAAATATTAGGAATCAAATTTTTTATCAAAAACATAATGCAACAATCATATAGCATTTTTCAAGTAGAAATATTATTTCTTTTTAAATTATGAATCTCAATGTATTTTAATTATTTGCATTTGCAATTAGCGGATTTAACCATTGCATTAGATTATTACAATTTTGGAATTAAAATAAAATATTAATTTTTGAATATTTTTTTACTCCATGTATAATTCATTTCTGATGTGGTTTGGTTAATTTTGCAACTAATTCATATGAAATACGGCTAGATATCATTTACTGATTTACAATACTATTTGTAGACACACAAGTAGGAATTTAATTTCTGAATTCTACATATATTTGTAAATAAATCTTTGTGAATGTGATTGGACTGACAATGAATACACACTTAAATATTTATATAGTTGGGGAGTAAACTAAGCTGCTAAGTACCTATGTACATACTTTTAGTAAGGACTCTTACTCGGTTTGGCTTTCAATTCGCATCAGTTCACTTTCCGTTTAGTTAGTCATACAATAAGCCCATGCACAGCCCACAAAGATTTTTTATTTTTTGCATCTAAAAACTTGGGAGTTAAGTAAAAATAAAAATGTGGGCTTGTAGTTGTAGAATGACAGAAATGGATTGCTTTGCGTTAGATTTATTTATTATTGGACTGAATGATTTGTGTCATGCCATGCAGTCAGTCTAGAGTCTACTCCACATCATCTCATCCAATGTAATGCAAAGCAATAAAAGAAGAATATACAGGAGACAGTCCAGGACAGACAGACAGCTCGAGACAGGACAAGAAGATTTCATGGCAAATCATAAGAGAGAGATATTTTTGTTACATTTCTGAGTCTGTCGTCTACAGAAATACGTCTTTAAGTAGGTAGAAGTACGTACACTACATTCTGCTTATAAGGAATCTTAGGGGATTGTGCCTGGACACTCTTTGGAGAATTCCTTTTATCCATTAACATGCAGATGGCTTAAAAATCCAATAAATAAGTATTCTACTTCACAAAAGACGTCTGTATTATTTTGTTCCACAATTTTGTGTACCTTTTAAATAGTCCTTATAAACTTTCCTATTTAATATTCAATTATATTAACTACATACACAGGAGAGGCTAAAATATTAGAAATTGAAATTGGTCTTTAATAGTAGAAAATTCCTTATAAGTGTCCCTCAGACTAACAATTACTGAAAAATCTGGTCCATTTTGTCCTTTTATGCGAATTTCTTACAAAGTTTTCGCTTTTCAATTCCTCTTTTGCATGTAAACTGAACAGACGCTCTAAAATTCTTTTATACAGGAATCCTTACATACATGATGAACCGCATTAAGTATATGTAATATATCTGTGTACGTGTAGGTAGAATTACATGGAATAGAGACAGAATGATAAATAAGATGAAATCATGGGAAAGAGATTATTATTATTGAAGAAGGCGGATTCTCCTAAAAATCGAGTTGGAGTGAGTAAGGGATTTTAGTATTTTAATAGTTAAACTGAATTTACTCCACCGAGCGAGTTGGACTACGAAAAAGGAATGAATAATAATGATTATTGGGATAAAGACAAATAAGGTCATACAGATCGTGGAGTGGTCTCGTCTCTGCTGGTCTGGTCTCACTTCAATTTTCTTAATACGTTAAACTTATTTCAATTCTTACTGACAATGGCTTGCCTTGCTTTGGAAGAATAAGATCTCAAGTAATGGTTTATAGATCTGGTTAAATTATTCTTATTTCAATTCCTAAATACTTAAGAGAGATATTTTATGAACTAAGAGAGTAGAGAGAGAGTGAGATGCATTTCTACAAAAACTACACCCACGCACGTGCGTTATATTATAACATAACTACCTACCCCATACGTATACTTATTAGGCATTTAACTACGAAATTACTCGACATTAGCTCTTTATAGCATCTACTTACACTTACATACATTATAGTAATAAGGCAAGGACCTTTTCCCATTTGGAATGATGATGGTATTATTTATTCGATGAAATACAGTACACACGCTATCACCAACAATTAAATGCAATTGCATGTATAATGTAATCCCTTTTTTAAAGATATAGTTATGTTTATGTACTGCCTTATTTAAATATCTAAAATCTAAAATATAGTTCTCACAATCAGTTAGCCAATTCAAAATACATCTTACTTATTGAAAAAGGAAACCGAAATGACTTCTTGCCTAATTTATGCAGTAGACTGCATTGTATGTTACCCTATTGTATTTCTGCATTTAAATTACTTATATTAAGTATGTGTATACAAATAACTACCTACACAACTCTTTTAAATGGATATTATTATGTAACTTCATATGTAATACACAATACACGCATCAGACTCTAAGGACGTATTGTTATGTATATGATTTGGTTCTTTGCGTTATGGTCCGTTCACTCAATTACTTTTCCTTAAAGCACAGTAGTAACAATAGTATTGGTAATCAGATAAAAATCAGGGCTCGGATATTACTATTTAAAAACAATATTTTTCAGATTAAAAAATATTCTTTGTAATATTCGTATACAAATTTGATTATTTGTGCTATATGTCCCAGATTTTTAAAAATCGGTCTGATTATTTTCTGGTGTTTTACAGCAATTTGTCTTGATATTTTCTGAATTTTAACAACAAGTACATATCCTACTCCTGCAAATCATTTAATAACATAATACACACTTGTGTAGGATAAAATGCCATATTTTCATAATATCTAGTCAGTAACGAAAAAATCGTTTGAAGAATCGCGTATAGTGTTCTGTAACTTTCAGTTGTAAAATAGTGCATCATATTTTCTAAATGAAAGTGGGATCGCCCTCGGCACAGTGCACAAACAATAGAAAATACAAATAGTACAGATACACAAAGGAGACGAATGTTATATGGACAAACAACAACAGAGGAAATAAAAGAATCTATTTCACAGTCGGACTAGAAGATAATGTAAACTAATGCAATGTAATGAATTGAGATGCGTGTGGGAACAATTTCTCTCGCTGCTCGCTAAAGTAGCCTACACCTTTAAATTTAAAGTTTAAAGATGAAATGATGAACTCAACTCCATCCAACAAGACAGAACAGACATATTACATACCTTTATGTTTATAGCAGACTTGACGTGACAGCATTAGGATTATTATTATAGGAAAGAGGAAACCAAAACCAGTATAGTTACTAGTTACTAGTTAATCATAATAGTTATACAACCTATCTCTATAAGAATGAGACTGATGAGACTGACGTCCCTAGGAGAAACCTTTAATGCCTTTACGTGTACTTTAGTCACTGCTGTTCTGCTACACAGATAATATTATTATAATATTCAGTTCAAAGCAAAATGTAAATTTACTCTGCAGATATCCTCTCTGTCCTCGGAACATAGTACATACATACATAAATATGTCATAGTTGCGAAAGATCTATAAGACAGTTGTGCAGAAAAATATCTAAACTCCTAAAACACTTCTTGTGCAAAAATTAAAAATGTGTGTGCTTGATATTTGCAAAAAGTTGCAATACGTTGCAGAATTCCTAGAATTCCTTAATTATTCAACATTTTCTAAACAAATCTAGCAAATTCCTAAAATTTTGGCGATTTTGCAGAAAAACTCCAAATTCCTGAAAAGTTATTCTCTTCGCAAAAATTCTCAAACGTTTTTATACAGTATTTATAGATTGCTGTAGTTTTGGGTCAAAGGCCATAAGTATGCTAAAACATTAAACAAATTCAGGTCCTTAGCATATTATTTTCTTACTTTTTAGCATTATGATTTTACGAACGTATTTTTCCTACAGTTTGCAAAATTATAAAATATTGTATCAATAAATTCTACTAATAAAACAGAAAATAATTGAATTCCTTGATAAAAAATGGGTTTTGGTCCTCGAGGAACCCCCTTGCCTGCGACACGTATAATTTTTGTAGCTTACTAACTAGGAAGGGATATTCCCACTTAAAATTTGAAGTAAAACTAAACGGAGGACTGCGGGCTGTCGCTGACAATTGTGAATTCGCCTACCTTCCTCCATTTATTATTCGAAGGTAGTTAGTGTGAATATAAAGAATAGAAGAGCAGTAAAGTAAAGTAAAGTAAAGTGACTCAAAGGGAAGGTATTTCTTTCGTATATATTATAGAGGCCATTAGATTTAAGAGTCGGCCAGCCGATGTTGATGTTGATGATGATGGGAATGCATGGGATGATGTCTTGGCTATGTCTATCTTAATCTTAGTAGTTCTATGTGGTTTGGTTGGTGTTGGTGTGGATTGTGGAATGAAGTTTTGAAGTGTATGATAGCAGAATGGGCAACCCGCGAGCAAAAATTTCATTGGTGACTCTGAATATCAATTAAATTCGGAGCTGATTGGACCGGGAGATCATTCTCGGTGTAAATAGACCAGAAAAGTTGGTTGTAGAGGAATGGCTCCAGGATTTCCGATGATTCTGGAGGAAAAGTGTCGCAGATGGAGGAAGACTACTACTAATACACAAGAGTGAGGGAATCAGATGAAATGAATGATTCCGCGTGGGCACTTACTTACTTATGTTATCATCTTATGGACTTCTAAGCTGTTCCTCTCTTTTATATTTTATATTACAACCTATACAACCCATACAAATACAACCTATGCAGAATACAGACACCACACCACACCATAACCACACCACACCAGAAAAGTGGAAGAGCGTTACGCCCAACATAGGCATGGCATCGCATCGTTATGTTAACTTACGTTCTTTTCTTACTCTTACTACTTACGTTATTACATTACAACTTTGACTTGGACTTGACTGCATTGAATTACATACAACACTGTGACTCTACTCAAAACTCAACTGACATGACGGCATCCTTCCTAAATAATACCTTCCTATTATTCTTACTTATGTTCTACAGTATAACATTATTATTACATCTTGGCTACATTTGTGTATTACTCTCTTCTGTAAAATAGTATGGAGATTTCCTATTTCTTATTATAGTACATATACTCTTTTTAAAGATTTGTCTCAATTTTTGTATACAATAAATAAACTCGTGTATATTTAGTTAAATTGGGTATTTTAGACTGTGTGTATATAAACTAGACATACAGTTTACAACTTTAAGAATTACTAATTCTGTGTTCTTAAGCCAATGCAGTGAATGATACTGTTTTTCTCACTATGCAACATCTTTACCAAAACTTTTTGGTTTAAAAAGAATATTTTTGATTGTGTGCAACGAAAACGTTTTGCACGGGTTTTGAAATTTTGAAAACGTTAAAGAACTTCTTAAATGTCTAGATAATGTGCACAAAGCATGAAATCTCTGTTTTTCCGCCAACAATAAAGAGCAAAGTTCTTTAAGAAGTTACCCGCTTGTGTTAGACATTGAAAAAGTTTCGTTGGGCTTCCTTAGTACATAAATATATTTTAGTTGTTGCAGCTATCTGTACAGTAGATGTGAATAGTGAAGGCTTACATTAAAGTAAGTACTCTAACTTTAGGCAAACAGAAGCCTAGTTCTGTAATAATATTGCTTTTATATTAGAAGAGCACTAAACTACTTAAGTTAAGTTAGTACGGACGTCTACTTACGTATCTCGCCGTAAATATATTCTTCCTTCTTTTTTATTATCATATCACAACATCATCATATAATATCTCAAGATTTCTGAACTTCCCTCGGCCCTCAGCCCCAATCTTATATTGCATAGTGGTATAAACAGCTTAGCTTATATTATATTATATAAGAAACTGTATTACTATTACTTAAAGGAAAGAACCAAATGATCATTCCATGAAAACACCAACACCCGACCCAAAAAACTCGCCTACTGCATTTTCCATACTCTCTTCATCTTCTGCTTAAATTCCAATTTACATTCCCTTGCCTTGCTATTGCTATTGCATCTTATTGCAATGTCTGTTCTGACTAATATTTATTTGTGTTACATTCTACATACAGACAGATACAATAAAAATATTATCTATTAAGGAGGTACCTACATATTATACATTGTAGACAGAACACATTATGTTTATTATATATTAGATGCATTGTATAAATTGTAATTGTGTGTGTAGTGTGTAGGCAGGAGATGTGAAGGAGCAAGAAGTTGTAGAGACTTGAAAGTTGAAAGTAAACCGAAGGTAAATGTGTATTCTATTGTATTATTATTTTAAACTAAACTACGTTATTGTCTAGAAAAACAAAGTCAATAAATAAATACACATCACATCACATAACAGTTGCCCATAGAAGAGCTATTGTCTAAATACTAAAGTAAAGTAAGTAGCAAAGATTCTGACTTGAGCGAGCAAGAGTAAGAAGCAAACAAAGTTCACATTGAAGTATGAGTGTGCATAAATGGGATCTCTAATCATATTCACATTCACACGTACGTATCTCCACGTATACGTAAGTAAGTAAATAGGATATAAAATATTTATACATAGTCAAAAGTCAAAGCTTAGACGAAACTAAATAAAAATAAAAACCAAGTGAATTCAAGTCAAGTGCATAGATCAATCTCCTTAATATTTGTGCTGATGCTAGATGAGACCTGGCTTGGCTGAGACTAGAAATAACACTTCCAGTTTGTACATATATAATCACGTCGTAGGCAGAAAAACTTTTATGGGACAGAAAGACCACAAAATCGGTCCGGGTAATCAATGAACAGCTTTTCTTAATTTAAAATGTGATAGCATGTATTTACATTGCAGGACAACTTTCTCTGCTGCAATTTATGCATTAAAAATAATAATTACAGCGAAAAAACTGCTAAAATCCTTTCCGTCAATTAAATTACTAAGTTCGCAAAGTTTAAATTAGTCTGGTGGAATCTATGTGGCTACGACACATGGATATAGTGCCACTTGTAATTGAAATTCAATGAACTCTTGCAACTTTATCATCTCCCGTAAAAGTAACGACAGAGAAGGGCAGATCAGAGTCACAGTCTCATAGAATCCAGTTCCAGCTCCAGCACAACAGAATTGAAAAGTGGAAGGGAAATCCAATTGAATCTATAAACGAAGATCTACTTAAAATTTAACAAGTTTCTATATTAAACTTAAATCCTCTTCACTTTATATCATCTCTCTAATTGTAAGTATGTATGTACATAGTACCTATACATAAACTCACTTAAGTAAGTTAAGAAATTTCAACTTAAACTCAAATGAATACACGTATACTACTTATGCATAATATATACTTACGTAAGAGGATTGGAGAGTAAGTACGTATAGATAGGAAGTAAGAAAACCCGTGTGTCGTGTCAGTGCATGAAAATCCATTATCCAATCCAAAAGCAAGTAGCAAGGGAGTAAGAGACCGAACTCCAGAACCAGATCAGAATTCACTTTACTCTTAACGTTAACATAAACTATAACTCTGGCCTGACTCAGTTTACTTTAGCCTGTCATGCCAGGCAGACGAGACGCCATGATTTTCTATCCCATACTTACTACTTATCATATTCTCATATCTATCTGTACAAATACATACATACATACAAATAAACTTAACTATTAATACCATTCCGCATTACATACATTTTGCTTTTGCTTTTTGCTCTATATAATCTTTCTCCAGTCTCCACTATGTATACGTATAACTAGTACACAAATAATAATAATAGAAAGTTTAAGTAGCATCATCAGTATCAGAGATCACATTTCAGCATTTCGCTTTAATTCACATTCAGCTCCCTAAGAATTTCACATCAGAAATCAGAATCTGATCGGACTAGACAGACAACCAAAAACTCCAAATCCTTTCCTTCAACTGACATTTCTCAAATATACATATACATAAGCTGAAGTAAGAAGTAATAATATTAAGTACCACTCTATAACGCGTAGGCATTTACATAACATACAGTATACAGTAATATATTATAGCCTTACAAGCATTTATTCTGTATAGATCTGATAGATGTAACTTGCCTTTCACCTTTTTAAGTTAAAAAGAAATAAATTGGGTAAATTCCTACAACATCAAAGATTTTCTTCTTTTTCAATGGCTTTTAGTGTTTCACTATAAGAAATCAGTTGCTATTCATGGCAACATGGTGAAAATTCATTTAGAAAAACGGTGCTAAACAAAAATTTACGTTTCCGTCTATTTTTCTATATTTTTAAATCCTAAATGCTTCAATATATTTTGCAAATAACTGCAAAAATGCAAGAAACACATAATGCAAAAAAATCTAATTTCTAATCATTAGTAAATACATTATTATAACGGCTATTTGTATAATTCTTGATGCAGAAACTGGAGAAAGTCTTTTCACCAACGACCAACGCATGGCACAAAACTCTTTTCCTCCCTTAATTTATATCTGTCTATTTAATTAATCTTTTCAGTTAGAAAATTGAAATTCTTTCCACAATTCCCATCAAAATACTTTTAGGAGCAACTGAAACACTCAAAATTGATTTTTCACCAGACATGTACGGGAAGCTGTATAAAATGGAATCTAATGCACTTTTGGTTTATTAGAAACTAGCTACCTATTTACGTCAGTTCAATATTCCATCAAATTTTACATTTCCTTTCCCCATTCGCCTTCTCTCTAGGATATCATACAACACATACACACAGAAGTCAAGCTAAGTCAAGTCAGGAATACATGTACAGATACTACACTACTATGTATAAGTAAGTAACTTTGTAAGTAAGTAGCTGACGTGAGTTTTTCCAAAGTGTGGAAAGATTCTATCCTGAATCCTACCATATATCCTATCCCATAAGTAGAGCAGAGAAGAAGCAAATACAATATAAAGTGGATGTTTTCCCTCACACACGAGAAAGAAACTAAATGAAAATAACATACACATACAGATATACATTCTACTATTACAGATCTAGAGAATAGAAGTTCTAAAAGCCATCGCAAGCATCGCATCTCTCTGCTCTTCATAAACGACTTCCTCTGTAATCTCTAAGGCTCTTAATAAATTTCCAATCCAATTCAATCCACCTAATCAATAACCACTTAGAGTGAAACCAAAGCAGAGCAGAACAACTCAAAGAACTAGAACCGACTACAGAATACAGAATACTCAAGTGCAGTCTAACGTAAATGTAATACAGAGAAGGGAAGGTAAAGTTGAACAATGCAATGCTTTCAAAAGCCTAAATCCGTAAGCTGTGCTGTAAGGAAGGAGAAGAGCGACCGTCAATTCTCCCATAGATCACATTCAGCACTAAACAATACTCTAAAGACAAATATCCCACTTCACTTATCCACTCCCTAACATAACATAACTACACTAAATTGCTATTCCCTTTACTCTAACATAAGCACCTAAAGTTAGTTATTAGACGCATTATAGTAAAAACGTATACAAACCTAAGCGTCACGTCAGCAGTCAGCAAACAACTACTCCCGAAATACTCTACTTCATTTTATACTCATCTATTTCATTATCATTGTGTTTACAACTATGCACTACTGTTTGCACATATACTTAAACAGGGTATTTATTGCAATTTCATACAACTAAACACACGCTGTATACAAAAACAGACGACTGGAGCATTAAAAGACACATATCTAATATAAATGTAGAGAAACTATGTGAACTATATATCAAATACCAAAGGGACTACCTTTCTAATTGTCATTAGCAGTGCTTGAAAGATCATTATAGTAACCACATGCACCACATCACCGGATATTTGCTCCACGCCAATATTGCCAACGATATTGCGTAACAATTCTATACCACACCGTGTTTACTATACATAGGAACAAATATCATGAGATTATAACTGAAAAGAGATTTACTTCACGTTAAGTCATATATTTAGAAGTGGTGCAATAATATATATGGGAAATTGTTCTAATACAAGACACTACTTATATATTATATAGTCTAAAGATAAAGATAAGCCGCTAAATGCAACATAATAGAGGAAAATACAATGGAATTGACTTGACTTTCTTTCCTATACTTAAATACATGCCCCACGCATATACGTTACGTACTGTATTTAAAATCCTTCGCTTAAACTTAATACTTGTCTATACTAAATAGAATGGATGTAAATGTAAATGTAAATGAGTTGCTGCAATTCCTCTGGAAGGTGTATTGTATTGGATGTAGATTGTGGAATGGAATGGAACATAACAGTTAATAATAGTTACCTAACCATTTAACAAAGAGTAAATGGCTCTTGTAATAGTAATAGCTCACACAAAATGTTTAAGATATTTTAAATAGTCAAACTTCATTCACAGTCTCGTTTCACTCTTTTCACTCTCTACTTAACGAATGTCTGAATTTGTGCTTCGAAATAACCTCATATGCTAATACAATACAATGCCCAACTTAAGTTCAGATTAATTACAATCATATATAAGTCATATTGACTAAATATTAAGTACTGATATGCAAATCATTTAAATACTTGTTCTCTATTCGTATTTAAAATTTAAAATCCATCCTGTAACAAAGTTTAACAATGTATGTACCTATACAATATCTTAAATGCTCTATTAAACCATAAAACACCAATCTATATGTTTAATGTTCCTAATATAACCTACTTAAAATAAAAATAACTTCACACTTTTTAAACTGCGTTCCACCCACGTCTAAGAGGTCAAATACTTTTATGTTGAATTTTATAAGGTAAGAAATAGGAATATCACTCATATCAATATCTGGAGTGCTGCAGAATGAAAATAATGATAAATTGTGTCATTTACTATACAGACATCATTATAAATGCTTCAGACTGCAGATAAGTTAATACGCAATCAGAAAGATCAAAATACAAAGTAGAAATATGTAGGTAGATGAGGTTTTCTTCGCGTAGGCATGAAACGAAAGGCCAAAAAAGTGCCTAGCCCATTTGCTTTTGTATTTTTTGAATTGTGACAACCCTTAGATGAACATTATACATTTAAACATACTTATAAAGCTTATAAAGTTAATGCACATAGGTATTTGTAATGCATTGCAAAGATTTTAATCTAATCAATTAAATCTGAACTGAACTGGATTGGATTGCAATGCACTGGACTGGAGTTGAGTGGATGGTTTGATTTTTGATGGATGGCATTTGTGTGCTTGATTAGACAGATTGTTGTCCATTTAGTTCTACCTTCTACTTATTATACCCCCACACACTCACACTGCACACTACATATACACAATCACATAATACATAACAGAAAGAGAACACAGAATAATTTCCATTGGACTTTTGGACGTTTGTTGAGCCGACTCCCAAACAATGCAATGGACAAATGGACATCCCACACACAATCTACCTACAGATTCTACTACATTCATTTTCATATCTCAAAATTCAATTTAATTTCTTCTCTCCATCTTATTTGCTACAGAACACATTATTCCTATTATAGCCTTGCTCTGTCATAATAAGTATAAGCATTACATCAAATAATCTCACAATTCACAAGGAGACATAATAAACTGAATTATTTATTCTACCTGTGCTGTACCTAATTGTACTTCAGGTAATTACATTACATTGCATTATCCTAATCTCTATAAGACATCAAATCTACAAATCTACAACTACATCTCATTCTCATCTCACTCTCAACGTCTCAACGTCTCAACATCCACAACAGAGTTGTCGACATTACATTACGAGCATTACAATGCAGAATTTTAATTTCTTCGTCGTATCTTATACTTAATGTAATATACCATGTTGTGTTAATGTTATGTCACCGAATTGAAGATTATACTCGTCCCAGTCCCAACCATACCAATATTACGAAAGCTAAGTTCCTTATATGTAAAAGAATTATTATTTATGTTAACACAGGACAGTCAATATTTATATCTCTCTCCATATAGAAATTTGGACACAAAATGAGATTAATTTAATATGGAACATTAAAGTTAAATGCATTTATGTATCTTATGTAATACATGATACAGTAAAAAGAACTCGTACGAAAACAAATATGTTTTCTACTAGTAATTACACTTAAAAGTATCCAGCATGCTAAGTACTAGTATGCAGACTACAAATCTTTGTTTTGTTAACGCAATTTTTCATTAGAGCAGTAGTGAACTATGTTTCTGTGCTACTGCTACTGCAAGTATGCAATAATACTAAATTGTTATTGTCAGTAGCACAGTCGTCACATTTCAATAATAATGAGAATGCTTATACTGAAGTATGCTGACAAATGAACTTCTGTTTCCTAGACATACCTCCGTCTCCGTCTCTATGCCTCCTTTCCTAATAATTCTATACTAAACCACAATGGAAGTGGTAGACAAAATATAATTCTAACGCATATGTATGCAAGGTCTTTATATTATTACTACTATGCAGTTACAGTTACAAATACCAATACTTATATAGCAAATACATCTTCCTGTAAAAATATATAAAGATATATGTACACTGTGTACAAAGGTACAAAACTTTCGCTATTATTACTATTATGCTTCAAGCAATTTTTTCTCCACTAATTATTTTCACGTTTCATTAGCACAAACAAAAGTAATCAACAAACCTCATAAATAACGTTACACTTACTATTTATGGATTTATATCAGTAGCGGTCTAACTATAAAAGATGAAATTGTTTTTCATATAAATAATGGCCGAAAAATAAAAACAAAAACTGAAAGATTCTTCGCGATACATAACTACCCGAAACAATAATATGATCCACAGCAATAATTAAATTAGGATTGTACTTTACCGTATTGTAGTATTTAGAGTGTAAATTGTAAATGGACAAAATATACGTACCTGTAACATAGAAAAAATCACATTATTAGTTAACTTGTTTTTTATTCTTTTATTTCAAAGTATCTGTACTATTAAATACTAAATATAAATATCATGGCGACTCCGTACACCGTGATAAGTATAATGTTAAAAGTTTTGCCACAGTTTTTAAAGCTACTCTGACTAGAAGACCAACAAAGTTCTGTTTTAGAGAATTTCGTGGGCCGGGAATTCGTAAATGCGGCCCTTTTTATATTCTACTTCTTTTCACACATGAATTAGAGTCATTGCTGAGAAATATTAATTATCTGCCCCGTAGTGTGACGATGATGTCAATGTCATTAGATTTCTAATATTATTTACGTTCCCAGGCTTCCACTTACTAAATGTATAAGACAATAACTTCTCCAAAGCCACAACTACAACAACCGTTACTTCATTTCATGAAACAAACAATTGTTTGTTGGTAATTAGCAATTTCTGAATAATTTATGGTTTCAATTCACACCCTCCCAAGTTTCTTATTTGAAGGTTATTGAAAATGGGAGGAACGTTTAGCATCTTTGAAAAAACTGCAAGCATTCCTTTCAGCATTCAACTGAACATAAAGGGAACTAAAAGTAAATCGAACTAGGTTTGTTGTATTTGTATTTATCCATGAATCTGAAGAATGAAAATCTTATTGTTATTTTTGTGCAAGCTTAGTTAAATACTAAATAGGTATAGCCTCTGTGAATATTCTACGGCAAGGCATTTCCATTTCATCCAAAGATTTTTTGTTTTCCTTTTACTTACTAGTATGTAAAAAGAATTGTAAAGAATTTTATATGTAAAGAAGCTGAGAAAAGTATGGGAAATTGAGTTTGTGTATAAAATTATTGAATAGCTGGAATAGCGGAATGCAAACGGAGAGTAAGTAAGATCTAAAGATGAAAAGGAGACTTGTGTTGTGTTTTGTAATTCAAAATTCATGTGTCGTGTGCTAAGGATTGGGAATAAGGAACTTATTTAAGAATAGTTATCTCTGATAGGATGTGAGAGTAAATAGAGAAAAGTTGAATCGTCTGTGATCTGGTAGTTCGCCAGTTTCTTAAATCCGAAGCTAAACATCATGCTCATTCAAAATGTCGGCTTATCTTTCGGTTTTCCTTCCTTCCCTCAAGAATCAAGAAGGATTCAGTCAACTGCTCTGTATTTTAGTATACAGAATACAGTGTACACTACAGAACTACAGAAGTCTGATCTGAACTTAAGACTTGAGACTCAAATGACTTTTTCCGAGTGAGACTCTCAGTCTGTCTTGTTTTTACTCTTGGCTTTGGCTTTGGCTCTTTTTCTCCTCTGCATGTCATATACTAATAATATAATATGTATGAATGTACGTATGTGTTCTGTTATTCTGTTATGTGAATGTGTAAGTATGTAAGTATTTATACGAGTGTACTGTACTGTACTGGCTGTCTGTGTGTGTGTGAGGAAAATAGAGAGTCGAGGAAAGGCTACTGCCATGCCATGCCAGCCAACTACCCGAGTCGAGATGAAGAGAGACTGTACAACATGTGTTCCAGAGATCAGCAGTTGCAATGCACCACTAAACTCAACTCAACAAAAGTCAAGTCAACGCAGTTCAATAGTCACTCTAACTATATATGTCCTAGGAAACATGATCATGCACTTATTCTAGACAATTCTTTCCGTATACAAATCTTTTTGGCGACAATTTTCAATAAATTTGGCACATTTTTCCACTAATACTAATACAAAATATTCCGCAAAATTGGCACATTTTCTATAAAACATTTCCCACAAAATTGGACTTTTATATTTCCAGAAGTTTTGAAAGAGGTTTCACCGGAAAAATTAAAACTTTGTAATACAGAATTCTGTGGGAAATATTCTTAAATTCTTATGCGGCAAATCATTTCATCCAAGAAATGTTAACCGATGAAATGGTAAAAATGTCAAATTAATTAATTTTAATTAATTAATAAGAAGTCAAATTAATAAGGGTTTTCCAAAAAATGTTTTTTCAACAAAGTTGGTACATTTTTTACTTATTCAAAATTTCCCCCAAAATTGGCAACTCTGGAATTCCGTAATACCTTAGAAAGGACACAACATAATTTTTGTCTTCTTTATACATAACATGTAAGTTTTCCTTCCTAGGACATGTATTTCATCAGTATGTACCTATAGTCTGGAAACTAAGCTTAATAATAATATAACAGTGTAAGTAAAGTAGTTTTCTCAGGAATGTATTTTATTTGTAGGCCATGCCATGTCATTTCATGGCATCCCTAGAATCCCTACACCATCCATACTCCATACTCCATACCAAAGCAAGTCACGTCAGCCAAAGCCATTTTCTCAACAACAAAACTGCAAAAATACACAACACATGCCATTTCTCTGTTCACAGTTAAAGAACGTAGCTATTGGTATATTTGGTATATACATTCATACACATGAGGAGATTCGGGTCGGTTAGTCCAACTTGGACGAGAGAGAGAGCGAAAGCAATCCAATATCCGTTCCTTGCCAGTCTCTTCCTCCTTCCGTAGTTGAATACGTAATTTTACTATCAAAATTACCATTCATATTCATAGAGCACAACCCCAGCATAAAATATCAATGCAATATGCATTCAAATGTAGAAAATGCTAATACATACATATATAAGTATACGCATTATAAATAGTATACAATATACAGATCATAATTATTACAATTTATAAGTCAATTGCTTCATGTAAATAAGTTGGCGCCTGCTGCCAGCGTGGTGCCAACATTAACAACCTTTTAATGAAATTATCCTTAAACTGCGCCGTTCTATTTCCAAATACAAGTTACAATCTAAAGAAACAGAAACATTTTCAAATCTGCATTGATCTAATTTATTATCAAGATACAAATAAGATAATTTGCTAAGTAGTAACACAGAAAATATTTGCCATTTTTCCAAAGCGAAATTATTTCAGCATTTATAAATAAAATTATATTTTATAGCATTTTGTATTGTGTAGTAAACGCATTTTTTTTAATTTCGTAGAATATTAATGGTCTACAATTCAAAATGATTAAAATCAATACGATTATATTGGTTTAATCTCAATTAGTTTGGATGCTCAATATATATTTGGTAAACCGGACATATAACCTATATGACGGTGTGAGCGAGAATTTTAAATTCAAAATAATCGAGTATATATAAAAATAATCGTGTAGACGGTTAAAATAAAGTGATTATAATCATAGCGCATAGCGCATATACAATTACTTTAGTAGTTACGATAATAATCGGTGTTTTGTCGACCCATTGACAATATCGATTAAATTACTATTCAATATAGTCCCTATATATACAAAAAGTCTACTCAAACATATTGTCCACAATTTTATCTTAAGAACTGAATTCCCTGAAATATATCCCTAAAATATAAATGTAGCGTTTATTTCAACATTTATAAGGTATTCCGGGGGTGATCGCCAAATAAATAATTTTGTTAGTGTCAGTGACAGATAGAGACAGTTTATTTTAATTTTAGTAGCACTTAAGGTGAAAGGGCTTATTGCAAATTGCAGGAGATGGTCGTTCTTTCCCTCCTTATATTTAGGTACGTAAAGGTTGTCTTTACTTTTGGAAACTTCATCTTATCCTCAAATTCTAAAAGTAGGATCCTCCTTAGTATTAGGTTTTGCACCTTACACAGCTACAGCTACCTTGCTTGGCTTCCCAATTGCAATAGTACCATGAAAGCATTAGGTACATTTGGTTGGATGGATTGAACTGGAATAATCTGATGACCGAGTGAGTGAGCGTGTAAAATGGAAACTCATAAAAATGACGTAAAATGCCTTGCTAAAATGATTTCATCCATTATACATTAACCATTAGCATAATATGGCAGACACAATGTATACAAGACAAATAGAGTACCTACATATACTACGTATAAATTGATATAAAAAAGTATTACATAAAATATACAGATAAATAATGTCAGCAGAAGCAAGTGAGCAGACTGCATGAAATACTATCACTATCTTACAATCCTACGGTAGACTACGTTATCTTCTACGTATTCTACATACTGATGCGATGGGAGTGAAGTGAACCACACCATTAGCACTATACGCATACATATATAATAGTAATAACTATGCAAATACATATAACATGTCTATAAATAAATATATCCTTATTTTCCTTATCCTTCCCCCATTCAGTTCAGCATTCAACGTTTTATAAGGATGACCTATCTATAAATGTATGACATGTAATGTACATATACAAAATCCATCTTTACATATCTGCAGATAGAAGGAATTCATGAATTCAAATTCAACGAGATTTTATACGAAGTAGAGGAATATTAATACTTATGATGTGATATCATGTTGGCTGGCATTTCATAGTAAATATAAAATAAGCCCAGGATTCTCTTCTGTTGTCTTTGCGTTCTGTTCTTGGGAATCGTCAGCTTTTACATTTTACACGTAAGCTCCTCTTTTATATTTTAAAAATCTCAAACCAAGAACACAAAACGCTGCAAATAATTTTGACCAGTATTTCTGCATTCTCATAATAAATTCGAACAATTTAATCAACTGCTACCTTTTTCATCCATTTTTGATATTGTTTTTTAATTGTTACAATTTTAATGATCCCTTGATTTTGATTTTCCAGATCAAAGGTCAGATATTATTGTAAATTGTAAAGTTCTTTCAAGGAATTGTTTTTTATTTAGCATTTTATAGTTGGCCAAAAGAGAAAAGGAATTGTATACATTCAGTTGGTAGTTGGTACTCATTGCTTTAGTTGTGGGACTCTGTGCGGAAAAAGAGATTCATGATCATGCAGTCAACGTCTCCTCTTCTGTCTCTACTCGAGAAAGAAACAGATAGCCTTTGTATACACATAGTAGTAAGTAATATACAATTCACGATACAGATATGTATTCCTTGCCAATCCAATGTACATATAGTACATACATACAATACAATATACACATTGTATTTGTAATAATATCTGTCATACTCCTACCATACTATACCAGATATACATACAATAGAGGAAATACGAATAAATATAAATATAAAGAATAAATTTAATAGCTTAGCAATCTCTTGTACATAGTGTAGTGTACTGTAGCAAAGAAGAATCTTCTTTCATCTTCATCTCTTCTCATCTTACAAGTGTATTCTATGTTTTGTATGCAATGCAGTACCACTAGTAGTACACGCTTAAATGTACGTAGTAAATAAATATATTAACTAACGGTTCTTTCCTTCCCTTCTTCGGACAATACGTCTACGTACATACAATCTTCTAATGTACATAATGTACAGTAAGAAGAATAATATGTAAAAAGATGCTAGGATCTTAATGTATGAAGAAAACAGTGCCAATATGTAGATACCAGTAGAATCCAGTAGTAAGTAGTTGTAAAGTAAGTTGTACATTACATACGTACCTATAAAAATGTACAGTAAAGAAAAAAGAAGACAAGACAACCTGCTTTTACACAGAAGAAGAAGTCAAGCCAAAGCCAACTATTTAGTAAATTCATACAAGACAAACTGGACTGGACTGAACTGTATGTATAGATACAAATACTTAGTATAGACTCATACAAACTTATAAGTTTCTTTATATTGTAAATTGTACATACATAATAGCAGGGATTTGTTTTGTATTCTGGTTTTTGCTCTGCAGTAGTTGAACCGTCTAAACCCTTTCCATGTTACGCTCCTTTGTTTTTAGTGTTATACTTTAGACTTTATAGAAGAATAGAGACTCTCTTCAGTCTTCATTTGACTTAACTAATGTGCAACTTTTTATTTACAGTACCAGTACATATAATATAATACAGTAGAAATGCAAATGCAAATATAAATACAGACACGTTATCTCTATGCACATTTATACCTCTATACAGAATGCAGACTATACCTACCGCAGTATCTATATTCTATGACAATATATACAAAATAAATTGCACTTATATTACACAGAAGCAGACACTCACTTAGCAAAGTTAAGTAACTTAGAAATATGCGAAAGAACTGCCAAGGTATATTCTTATTTTATATATCGTGTATTGTACAGATATTATAGGAAGAAGATTCAATACAATAGAATCATTTATTACAGAGATATAGCCATGTACTATAAATAGTATACTTTGTATTGTATACACCCACTTTATTTTATATAAATAACACAACAGAAATACAAAGTGTAATATAGTAGCACATCACAGACAGAGGGAAGAAATAAACAGAACTCTTCTTCAATGTTCAATGCATAACATTACAATGCAATGGCTCATCAAGTAAGATTGCAAGTTTAGCAAGGACGATAAGAGCCACGCCAAACCAAACCAAGT
>JAQFYC010002440.1:0-25685 GCA_034694165.1 Tomocerus mixtus
AGAAGAGTCTGGATGGCGATTACCGAAAAGGTGCAAGCAGTCAGCGGACACAATAGGAAAGTCCAAGATTTACAAATTAAAAATAAGAACATAAAGTGTGACACAAAAATGAAACTAATAACAATAAGAAGGAAAGAAGGAAAAGCGGAGGAGGTCGCGCAAACATTTTAAAGCTGACAACTTGACAACAAGTGATGTCATCCATGATAGACAATAAAGTCATCGAGGGAGTTCCTGGTGGATATGATGTAAGTGAAAATGAAGAACCAATTAAAAGTTGACTTTGGGTATAATCAGAAATAGTAGTAGGTTAGGTATCTTTATGTTTTGATTTTAGATACAGATTTGCATTGATTAATACGAGGCAAAGCTATATTGGAGCTTGTTAACTACATTTGGGCTGTCATTTTTGTTATTTACTTATTTCGGGCGATGTAATTTACCTCTTACTTATGAGGAAATTGACCTTTGATAATAAATAGAATTAGGCAATGGGTTTATTAGAGAAAAGAAGGTAGCTTTATCACTAGCACTAAATAATATAACTCAGCACAGCAGTCTACAGTAAACGTGTGGGCGAATCGTAGGCGTGGGGATTCGGTGTAAACTTACTGAGCATCATTTTCGCTGTAATCTGATCAAACTTGCTAACATTATCCAAGTTGATTGTCGTAAGATACTCAAATAGCCATAAAATGAGCAATTGAGCTTTCAGGGTCTATCCGTCAATATTTCTATGTATGTCTAACTTTCATTAACATTACAGCTTATTTAAACTAGTCAAAACTTAGCATGCTATTATCTCGTAATGCAATGCAATGTAGCTCAAGTTTAGGCTTGATTAAAATAGCTCCATTAAAATAATGTATTATGTTCATTAGAAAATATATATCAAATCTATCTATAAATGAATATTATATGCATCTACTTAAAACTTAAAATGAGTTCAAAACCTATGTATTCATAAATTACAATTATAATGATTTACGGTGAAAAATGTTGTTGCGCTCAAAATTATTAATTATTTATTCACTTCGATTAATTTCTAATATCTGCCAATTACTACGTTCCCTAACTAGGTAGAGTGTATTTGTACATTGTAAATAAAACGAGGGGATTTGCTCGCAGCGCTGATTGACAGATTCTCTTTTGTGGAAAGATGCCAATTACTTGAACCTGCTGGACTTTTAATTTCTTTAATGTAGCGAATCCTTGTTAACAGAGTCGCTACTGAATTATGTACCTAATACTTTTAATCAACAAAAGGCCTTTGGCAGACAAGCAAATACACTGTGAAAAATTGCAGAGCTTTATTTTAATCCGTTCCCATTATATTGGATTACTGTTGACAGGATCTACTACATGCATCGTTAGCATTTTGCTGAACAATAAAACGGCATCGTATTAATTTAAATAGAGCAAAGGAAAGTGTACCAGTTCGACCAGTAATCCTACAAAAGCTCTCTCACTAGTATTCCTTTCGCTACATGAGAATATAGAGTACAGAAGTAGTTCAATAATCTTCTTTGCAAATTCAGGCAATCTAGATGTATTTACAAGAAGGATCATTCTGTGTAATAATACTGTATTGTACTACATATACTATACACCAATACAAATCTCAACTCAAATGAATTATTTATTTCAGTACCTATAGCCTATATATATAATGAGCTTAAATAATACAAGAACTGCAAAACTCATAGCCAAAGAAGGGTACATGGAAAAACTTTTAGAGAAAACATTTCTTTTTAACATAGGTATGCATATGCATGCATAGAGAAAGGTTGTACATATAGAAGTAATCTGAAATACGTAACAGTTATTGAAGGCTGTCGAAAAATAAACGAAAGTTGCTTATGGAAGTCCACGTAACCTACACATTAACTAGGTAGTTATTATTACACCCAGCCCCGAAATGTAAACATGCGGCTTAAATATACGAAAGTACGCATTAATAAGTAAATATTTCAATTTTTATGCGTTTTTGCTGATAAATACACTCTATACACAGACTTATGAAACTTTAAGCTAAGAAATGGTACCTTAGGTACATTCAGAATATATAACAGCACGAGGTAAACCTTCTTTTCAACTGTGTTCAAAAATATGAACCAATATGGTGCTAGTCCTGCTAGTAATTGGTGCTTCATTCACTACACCATTTTTACAGCAACCAAACAAATAATTCAATTACAAGTAAATAAAAATGGCTAGACTCCGGCTCTTAGGAATTACATTCACGTGTTTATTGAAAAATTCAATCTACCCGTATGATAGTGGTTTGAGGTGTGAGGAAAATGATCAAAAATAGATAAGGGAGGATATACGTATTGGAATGCATGGGAAATTGGGATAGCTTTTGTATCACAGCTCCTGTAGTTGTAGTTGGATTATTAGAAGTGATGAGGACGCGTCCTGTTTCTAAAATGAGCTGGAAATGAGAGCCTTTCTTGTGTAATGAAAGGTTTCTGAACCTGCTTGTTGTAATACTAGAGGATATGGCATATGGATACAATACTAGCTTATCTGGCTATGGTAGAGACAATTGAGATACATAATAGAAAAGACGTGTGGTCTAGTGTAAGTAGTACAGTACAGGTATTGTATTGCTATTTATCAGTTCCAGTACCAGTAGAAGTTCTTTCCACTCTCTTCAGGTCGAACAAGACTCAAAAAGGTTGCAATAGATTGAAAAGCGAAATGAACATCTAAATCCAATGTATTTGTTAGTCCTTACTCTTCCTTTTTGTAGACCTTTCCCCTTTTTCAGGTGACAATCACGTAGTAAATGTAAAAATGGTATAGAATTAGAAGCCAAGGTGCGGGTAGCATTGTAAATAGTAAATACTTCAGTGTAGGTTTGCTTTGGATGTAGGTACACAAGCCAAGTTTAGTTGAGTATTCTTACAGAACGGGGTAGTCACTGAATAGATATTCAATTCGACACTCAATACCCATTGAAGTAGTCGTAAATGAAAGGTCATTGAATCGGATCGTCTTTCAAAAGGTGTAACAGAGTCTGATACTTATTTTTAGAATGACACTCAGCTGTACACTCAACAGTAGTTTTTTGCGTCTTATGTATTAATTTAGTTATCTTTTTCAAAAAATGGCACAGAATATTTGCACATTTGCTGCTAATACACATCTAAAGTTGTCTAGAAATTCAATCATGTACATAAGTAGGTATAAATTATTTTAAACATTGTTAAATTCAAATTCAAGTATACACGAGTAATACACTAACATGTATGCGGCCCTCTGTTAAACATATTTTAGGTAGGACTACCTTTGTTAGGCAATCTTGCACATTGAGAAATCGCTACTAAATTCAAAGAATTACAACTAATTTTGTGCATAAGGCAGAAATTATATCAGCTACCGCAAAACAAGACATTACCGCTTCTCTTGTATACATACTATGGTATAGTATATTTATAAATATAGAAATCTGTCTTCGTATGCAGTCGTGTCATGTGGTACTCCTTATTTCACAAAGAACGAAACATGCTATAAATACCTTTTAAGACTTTTAAATGAGAAAATAAGAAACCTGCTATTGTACATTGCAAAATATTATCTACCTACTGAAAAACATGAATTTCTCCTTTGCGATGAGCAGGTTACATTCTCCCACGACATGAATAATCAATCCGAGTCAAAAGCATAGCCATAATCTCCACTTCTGTAAGAAATGCCTTTTCCAATTTAATCCCTGCCTAGTCCATTTTTACTCAGACAAGAAAATAAGATTCCATAGACCAGGCGGCGCTCTTTACAATTTTTTCTAAAAAATCTGCTAAGGATTTTGGAGAAAGCTCCTCTTTAAAAGATCTATCCACAGTTCCACGCTTTCCCACGCTAAGAATTTAGGCAGTAGTTAAGTATTGCAATATTAGACCTTTTAGAATTGTACAATGGTACTCACTCAAACTCATTCATTTTAAGTAACACAATTTTTGTCTGGGCAAAATAATCTAGGGCAAGTATAACTAATTTGAAGCTGAAAGATAGGAAAAGTTCCAAGTGGGTTAGTAAGTTGGATGTGGATTGGTTTGTTTGGAGGGATGTACTCTTTGTGCACGCAATAGATAAAAATATGACAAGAGGATAAAGCATTTCAGTTGCTTTATTTTTGCAAAAGTTAAAGAAATGCGTGCGTAGCATACTTATCGTTAGGAGAAAGTTGCAAAGCAGTTTATTACATAATGTCTGAAAGTCAGTCATGTCGTATTCAAACAGTGTTTTACGTGCTTGTGGAACAATATTTCGATTCGAGCGACTGCATTATAGAATACACTGTGAAATTTCATTTTCCATGGTGTACTATATAGGGCAAGGTATACCGCTGTGCAGAAAAGGTCACAATCACAACTACTCGTACATACACCAATCCACATGATACTTTAGGTTTTGTCTAAAGAAATGAATTTTGTGTTAGTGACCCTAGTCATATTTTAAAAACAAGATTTCATCGCTTAGAGCATAAGCACTACTACATATAAAATCCTGTCGCAATATTTTTCAATGAAAGCAATTTCTGAACATTATGGTGCAAAGAAATAATTGCAGAAGGTGAAGTTAGCACCACATAGCCATTGTAACTCATTCTATCACATACGAGCATTCAAGTGATATTTATACGTGGGACGATAAAGAAAGTTATGGTACAGTGTGTACATACATAGTACATTGGTAGGAAAAACAAAGATGAATGAGGAACCTTCTGGCACTGTTCTGTTCTATGTATGAAATAGAATCACATTAACGGAAACCACTAGTGCGAAAAATTGGAGAAAACAGTAGGGAAAGACTCTAATATAATAATAGTAGGGAATGAAGAGATGTTTTAGAGATTCTGCTGTGGGTTGACTTGACTTGATGTTTGCCCAGCCGATATGTTTGATATTTATGAGAAATGGACACCATAAATCAACTGTCAAAATCTGCAATTCAGCTAGAAATTGGGTAAAATAGTTATGAATTTAAGGTTACTAACTATACCATACACTTGTGTCTCACTGAGTAGAATTGATATCATAAATCCAACATAAATCTTATTCAACGAAAGAGAATTGCGTTTCTCTAATTTTACCATTTACGTTTTAGTTTGTAGTGCAATGTAATTTAATATACTTACTCTCCCTCTCAGCATTTCCCAAATTTATGCTTCACGAGAATAAATTCATTCCTTAATACATTTAGCTGTTTTATGCATTTTAAAGCGCCATATTATTCGCCTTGGGAGTCACTGGGTGTTGCTCTTACTTATTCTGGAAGAATTTGTCATTGTCACTCCCATCGTCATCACCATCTAAAATCCTTGAAACACAAACAATATTGCAATTGCTCTAATTTCAAAGAATACATAACTCATTTTCTAATTTCCAAACAAGACTCATCTTATTTGCAATGTCTCGGGCTGACAGATTTGCATAAGGGAATTTATTTTTCCACTTCATTTTTTGGAAACATAAATTAAGATTACGACAAGACATACGATCTGTTGCCAAACGAATATAAAATGCCAAGAAACAAAACAGATGGCTACATTTTTTCTAAACTCATTGATTTGATTTGATTTGAGTAGAAAAAACATCGGGTTGACTCAGGACACGAGAAATGCAATTCCCAACTCTTAGCTTTAGCTACCTGATTCCCAATAACTCTTTATTGAGTAAGAGCAGTGTACTGTACTTTGTGTACATATGTGCAAAAAAATTTATTGCACATTGCACACAAACAAACATCACAAACTGATTGTGAATAAGATTTATTTGGAATCAGGATGCAAAAAACGAATACGGTATAAGAGCAATTCACTTCAGACAGTTTCTTCTCCTTCGGGAGTGATTCTAGTACTGCTGGTCAGGGAAAACTTGCTGCAAAGCATTTTCCGGGTTGACGGATTTATCAATACACTACAGTCTACAGTCACTTACGAACTACGTAGCTTTCCTGGAAATGGCTCATAGATCACAGTCCAAATCGAATAGATAAGCAATTTTTGAAAATTTATTTTCATTGCGCCAATAGCAATTGTTCTTATCCTTTCATACGCTACTACTTAAACTAAAGCCAATTTGATCTAGTAAAAGAAGAATTTCCTAGGATTCAGCTAATCAGATTAGAATGTTAGGTTACCTTATATTGCAAAACGTAACTCTTAACCCAATTCCTTTATAAAGTCAAATGTTTTACAAGAAACTATAAAAGTAAATAGTACAATAGTTAATCTGCTCAGACACTAACAATAAAGTTGCAACACACGCAAGAAAAATGTTACACGATAAAATATTTATAGATTTGGGAACGGGGAAACATGGAGGATAGAGTTAAGATTTTCCTACAAAATATAACCCATGTAAGTAGCAAAACAATTTAGGTACACATGTACACGTGTATAGTATAAGAAGAATTATTCATACTTAAGTTAAGCATACATGATTTCTACATAAGCATATACAAAATCGACATACATATACAAAAATACATATTGTAATGGTAAGCAATTCTAAATACCTTTATTTACATAGGGGTCTGGCAAATTTTAGTTTAATTAATTGTGTTGATATATTTTATACTGTAAATAATCTGTACCTCTAATATTCCCAGTATTTATTTATCCAGAAGAAATAATTTGTGTATCGTTTCCTTTCAGTTTCTAACTAGGTACATTGCATAATTTTAGACATTAAAATATTTAATGTAACTTTGTAAATTCACACTTTGCAGTTTGTTTGATTTATACGTAAAGCAAGCAGACCTAGATTGCGTGATGCATCAATACAATCCATCTTTTGTTTTATTACTTACAGTAGATACATTATTTAGTAGGAGTAAAAAATAGAATGGGAAATTGGCCGATGAGATGAGACTGAACAGAATAAATATGCATATGATGATAATATGAGACATCTGTAGAATATGGATTGTGAAATATTATGTATAATCGAACTACAGTCAAACATAACGCACTTCAGCTCCTTCCTTTGCTATTTCTCATACTTTTGACTATTACACCACGACGTGCTTTCACTCCTTTCACTTTATCACTAGAAATTGCCAAAGGCTAGGTGAAATACTCGTTTCCCGTTTGCACAAGCCCCATACCTCCCTCTTCACATCTTTCCTCTAAGTAAGTAGTAACTTTTCGGATTGCCATATTACTTTGTAATGATCCTGCTGGCCTTTCTTTGTGGATGTGGAATCCGTATACTCCATACATCCATACGTGCTTGTGTAACTATGTATGTACTATGTACTATAAATATATTTCTACAAAGGGTATAAAGTACAAAGTAGTTTTTTGTTGCGTTTTCCCCTCAGACGATTTCTCAGTTCGCTATTTCTGAAGATCGACGCTTTGTCTCTATCAAGTTTAATGAGTTTGGAATATAACTATACTTCACTATGTCATAATCTACTACATACAATATATATATACATAGTAGTCGGCAGTTCTGTGCCCTGAGTGCAATTCAGTGAATTGTTCTATCTCTGTCGCCAGATTTTATTCTAACTGAAGCTAACTAACGTCAACTCAAGTACACAGATTTCACAAAATATAAAAAATATATATTGTAATTAAATTGTCTTCCATTGAGCCCTGTGCCATGTGTACTATAGTAAAAATATTTTGACTATAAGTAGAGAATGAAAAACTTGACATTTTTTGCTATATGAGTTGAGGAAGTCGAAACAGGGTTAAAGATTTAACAAGACCATAAAGTTTTATCTATCTGTACATGAATATATAATAATGCAAACCCATATATAATAATATATGGGCACTGCACACAGTCTGGTGCATTTCTATCATCTGAGATACGTATCTCTGAAATATTCTGAGATACTTGCAGTTTTATGTATTATGTAATAGAAACGGCTAATACTTACGGAGAAAACACAGTGAATCTATTGAATATATCATAAAATGTCAAAAATAAGTGCGATAATAAAACTTGTGTATTAGATGAACACACATAGGAACTACATACATTATATTCACGTAGGTATCTACTATCTACTATATAAACTTATTTATAGTACAGGGAGCACATGCAGTGTGCACCAAACTACATAGTAGATAAAGGAACATAATTTGCATGAGTGTGAACGCGAACATATTTTCCTGGAATGCAAAATCCGTGAAAAGGCTTCACACACTGCGGTATGCCAACAATTGAACCCATCACAAAAATGCAGCAATAAAACCACTACCACTAGCACTACCCTTCTTTTGTTATCATGATCCGGGCATTTTTCTATTCATGGACGAAATATAATTTTCCCTTGGCTTGGCAGGGATCCTTTATTAAGATTTCCCCAAACTTTAAGAGCTAAGCTTCAATTTTGTGCCAAATGTCTGAATAATTTTCCGTGTATTTTGCATATTCATAAGGTTATACTTACTCATGTTCATTTTAGTTTTCTGCTTGTCTATCTGGTTCAACTCTTCTCTATTGAGTATTAGTATATTAAGTGGGAAACTATTTGCATTATGGATTCGCTAAGGAAGAAACACAGGTTTCTGGTCTGGGCTATGCTATGCTAAGCAATGACAACACATTCTATGATGTGGTGTGATGGGATGTTATGTGATGATTCTTAATTGAATTTGCATAGAAAATCAAACTGTCCAAAGGCGTTAGCAAAATAGTGCTGCCAAGTTTAAATGAGATTCTAACCGAGTATTATTACTAAATTAAAGTGATGCGGATAATGTTAGGAGTGAATGAACGGAATCCTTAGGCAATGCAAACGAGAACGAAAACGACTTCATTCAAATTTCATGTAACGATAGCAGAGGACGTTAGCTTTAACGTTACATGCATTAGAGACAGAGACATTGACTGCCTAACTAAACCTACTTATTATGCAATCTATAAGTTGTAAGTAAGTATGTGGAGCAGAGCAGGAGTACTTTTATGTAGCACGTGTAAGATTAGTGCTGCAGTGAGTGCACAGCTCGTTTAGCAAGCCATAGCCAAGTAATGCCGGCCTGGCCCCACATTTGAAACTTAGTTTAATTGGAAATCAAACTTGGTTTTGCTAAATTGGCTACGTCAAAAAGACATTTTACTTGCGGCTAGATGAAATGCTGTAGTTACTACACATTATATACATTAAGGTCTTCCCTTTTCCCATCTCTGCTCGCCTGCATAAAGTTTCTTTGAAGTTGGTCAAGTAAAATGCAAACAGTAATTAAATTCGCCCTGTTTTGCTTCCTAACTAGTACTTACTACGTATCACAATCACTTTCTCTTCTGTCTGTCTTTCTTTTTGAAAGAAAGTCCAAATTTCAGCTGAACAGTCCTGTCATAGAGCCTTTAATTTCCTCTTCCTGCCCTGAATGCTATGCTGGAGTAAGTAATCTAACTCTAACGTGCATTTCTCTCTATCTCTCTCTCTGGAATAAGTTGAAACAAAAACCAATAGAAAAGTTAGATTGAGCGACTTTCCCTTGGTTTCGTTTTCCTTTCACTCTCCCACTCTTGCTTTGCCCGTTGCCCTTTTAGTTCTTCTTCTTACGATTAATACAATGCAACAGCAAAAGCGTAGCACGTTTAGTTCACGAATCCGCCTGAGGATCATCCGCGAACGTGACAGATACAATGGAGAAAATGAAACGTGTAGTCAAGCAAAGACAGATTGCTCCTTTCTTATCAACTCCTTTGGTCTGGTTTCGTTACTCGTTAGATCATTCCTATTCTTGTACTTAGTTCTCATCTTACTTTTTATAGTATCAAGTATATAACTGTAGAAATAGAACTTGACTCCCTTTTTCAGTTAGTAAATGCAAGTGACAAAGAAATGAGCTCTTTCCTCTCTTTCAACATCTTATTTTCTCCTAAGGTGCACGGAGCACCAAATTGACAATTCTGCAATCGGATACATATATTTATTTCCATCATCTTTCATTTCAACAATATTCCTCACTCATTATTACCTTCATCAATTAATTGATACTATTTATATTTTTTTAACTACCATACAACCAGTATGACAAGTTCACCAGTTAACATTTTGCTTTCTACTTTCACTCCAACGAGGAAAAGATCTGGTGTATGCGTATTACTATAGGACAAATGATAATGAAATCAATAATAGGAACAATTCATCCCAGCCATCTGAACTATTTAGGTTAACAAAACAAAAGTCCATTAGTTTTTCAATGAACAGCTAACAAGCAATGTATCTGCATTGCCCAACTAACTTTTCACGTAACAGTTTCACTAAACTTTTTATCTACGTATGTATCACGTAAGCAGACACTTTTACGATACTTCTCTAAATATTCCCCTCCGTTCTTTTAGTTCAGTATAATGTTTGCAGTAGAGATAAATATCTTTGTCTGTACAAAATGAAAGTAAATCCGCTTACATAGATTAATCCATTAGCTTTTCCGGAAGAGGAAATTATTTAGTCTCAAGTCTCAATAGATTCAGAAGCGCACCATTGAGTCTTTGCATTAATTTAATGGTTCCTTATTTATCATATCGTAACTGAGTGAGCAAACAAGCTAAGTGCTCTTGTTCTGCTTTATATTCTCTTGGAAAATAGAATTCTCCAGTCTAGAAACTAACTGTGATCTCTAAGAATGAGTTTCTTGTTTGTATAATCAATGAGGATAGAATGCTGCAGTTTCCTTTGAACTTGAATGTTGAATGTTGAACATTAACAGGATAAAAACTGTTTAATAAATACATAAATGCATATTGCTCTTTTGCTCCGGATGCGGATGAGATGCATAAAAACTGAGAATCTGATATAATACAGAGATAGGGAGATATAATAGTGTCATAAGGATCTTCTCTTAACTTTTTACATCAGCCCAACAATAAACAGGATACAAACAGTGGAACATCAAGGGCAGAGGAGCAATCTGGTCAAACACAATCTAAATAACTAACTCCACTTTATGTGTTTATTATACCTACAAAAGCCGAACATAAAGCTACACAATATGGAAATATGCCGAGTTATGTACACATTTCATGCAATATGTACATTCTAACAGCCTTTCTATCACCAAACTCTTTCTAAAGATATGAAAACTCCTTCCGGCATAACCAACAGCTAATAATAAATGTATGCATCTTAAGGAAACTGCATTATTGTTAAACTAACAGTAAAAAACTCATGTGCACTTATTATTTATTTTGTGTACAGTGTACAGTTTTCTAAAAGTTTCACTCTCACTGTGTGTGGCCTGGCCTGGCGTTGGGAGTTAGGATTCTGAAGACATTATGTGTTTTATGTATTAAATAAATAAGGTCTATTGAATTTCTTTTCTGTGCCACTTAACACAACAGCCAGCTTTTGTCTGGCTTCTTCATTCTTATTAAGTACATATATAAAAGATCCTTTGGCTTAACTACGCCGAAATAGCTGCTCATTAAACCACATCCCATCAGAAGCACAACAGAGCACAGTAGTGCACTCATATTCCAGACAAGAGCAATCTTTTTGGTTATGAAGCAATGAAAATGAGATGCTCACACTGAGCTGAATCATCCACTTACTTTCTAGGAACCGTACGGAAAAAATATGGGAAACCAAACTAAATGAAGAAAGCCAAAGAAAAGGGAAAGCAAGTGAAAGTGAAGCCAAAGCCAGGCAAGCTAAGGATTTCAGGAATATTATAAGGAGCTATATATAGAGTTTTCATTTGGAATATAATAGAGACACGAGATAGCATAGGAGATGAAACAGAAGATGACAGGTCGTAGCTAGGAATAGAAATTCTCTATTATCTATCTGTCTTGTCTATGAACATTCTACGTTCTACGTTCTACGTATCCATTCTCTCCTCCTGCCTTTTGCATCATCCATTCTTTAGAGAACTCAACTCTATGAGCATCCTCTTCATTCTCCCTTTTCGATTCGCCGGTCTTTTGTCTGAGCATTGTCTTTAAAAGCACCTCTACAACATGGCACTCAACAGCTTCCTTCTCTTTTGTCATGCATGCAAGTTCAGCCAGCAGATCACAGCAGCTTTCCTAATACTTACATACCTCCTACATAACATAGTGAAAATAGTGATAGAGCCCACAATGCTCTTGTCGAAGTCGAACCATTCCTGTCCTATCCTATCCCCTACATTGGAATTTACGGAAATAATAGAAAATATTCCTCTTTCATTTCAAAATATGAATGTGTAGAGAAGAATAGACTTTTATATTACGTGCTGATATAAAATAAGCATAAACCTTCCAGAGTTCAGGGAAAGCGAAAGGCAAGGCAAGTCAAAGTCAACTCATGCCAGGTGATCTGACTTGACATCATCAACATCTCTATCAACTAGAGCTGGAGAAAGTCTTGGTCTGGCTTGGCTTGGCTATGTGGTTTAGTCGTAGCACCGGCATACAGTAGAAGAAGAATAAAACTCAGAAGCCAAGGCGAAGGAAGTAAATAGCGAACTCCTAGTATTCCAACTGAGGAAACTCTCAAAGAGAAGTACAAAAGGATGTGAAGTGAACCAGCAAGTTTAGCGGCACTGAAGACAAGACTGAGTCTGAGTGAGTGAAAATGCTAACATGAATGTCAGTGAACGCTTTGTCAAAAGTACAGGCATGTTGAAGTGAGAACATGCTGTAGCTAAAGCAAAGGGTTACAGGGGCTTGTACTAATATCTCCAATATGTACATGCATATAAAAAGGTTTTATTCAAGAATTCAGTATCAAATAACTACAATGTACGAGATTAAAACCAGTCATTGCAGAAAGTGTCGTGGATTATATCACTACTTTCCCTACGTAAAATTAAATGATGTGATCAATAATTTTATAATTTTGACAATATTATTATGCATATCCTGCATTCGACATTATATTATGTCATATTATAGGAGAAAAAAGAAAGTATGAACTTTTTCGTATAGCTAATAGCTTTAACTTATACAATGCTTTACATAAGAATATGGTAAAATGGTGGAAGTGACTGGCCCTGTTCTGGGCTGTCTGTGCGTAGATGTACATCTCTTGTGTAAGAGCAACTTTTGGGTATGCATATATAGATGTCAATGTGGGGCTTAAACATATAGTAAATACGTAAGTATGTATTTATGTACACGATAAGGAAAAACATCTTGGGGGAATAATATTGTCTCATACTATTTCTAAGAATATTGTTTACTGTCAAATTAACTAATGAATTTTGCTAGCTAAACATTAAACGTAGTATATGTAATATGTAGTATTATAGTGTATGTCTTATGTAAAGTACTTATTATGTAACCAATATACTACTACTAGGTAATTAAATGACAAAAAGCCTGCTTGTATAAGATACAAATAGAATACCTATAGCTTATGTAAAGTATTGTGTAACAAATATGTAATTACAATGTATATTATAGTCGGCAACATCAATGACATGATATGTATAGTTTTAACTTGTTGTGTCGGTAGTTATATCTAAACTTTCATAGAAATAGATAATTCAAAGGAAGGTGACATTATGTTGTTTCTGCCATTTTCTAAAATATTAAAATCCAAAGATGCCTTTTATGAATGTAGGCATCCAAAAGACTTCAAAATTAATTAAAATATAATGTTCATACATTTTCATCTATAAAGGAAATCATTTATTTCAAAGGGGAGGGACATAAGAGAGTATTTTAATTTTTCTAGAGAAACTTCAATGGTTACAGTGTATTATAATGATATATTTTTAGGGGATTTGATTTGAAAATACTTTTTGCTCATCTTGCTATAAATAATGCAAAGGAACTGCGTAATACGGAAACGAAGACGAGGACAATGAAAAGCACTCGTGAATAAACCTCCGGCACGTCGTCAGCTCATTTCCAACATTCTAGTATAAAGAGGGTTGAGAGAATAACTTGATTTCCGTTCAGAGCTTCCGATTTTCTTTCGTTTTTCTTCAATGCTTTCTCTTGGCTTTCACCGCAGCTTTCTACTTTTATTATTTATAATATTCGAGTGGGGCTTACTACTTATATTAAATAAGTACCACATATTCTACAGTTTACACTACACCATCGCTTCCTTATTTTCTTTTTCACTGACTATCTAAATACCTACTTCATTCTATCCCTTCCACAAATATACATAGCTGTAGCATCTTATTGTGCCTTTCTTTCTATGTACTACTATGTAGTTCATATTATGATGTATCTTTTTCTAAGAACAATAAAGTATGCAACAAAAAATATTTCCCCGGGTTCCCTCATAACTTACTTAGCTTTGACCTAAAACATAGAACTCCTATTTTTATAGAATAATTTTTTCCTTGTGTGTGTATCTAATGCAGTTACAAATAGTGCCTACATACTTCCACTATATTGAGGAAGGGAAAGAAAACAACGAGAGAAAAGAATGATACAATGTATAAAGCATTAGCCTATCAAGATTCAGAATTTAGTCCAAGTGGAACCAGACTCAGAACTCAGAACCAAAGCGAGAGCCAAGCCAAATCCAACTGAGAAGAGTGACGTAGTCGGAGGCGAGATAAATTTATTTCCTGCCAAGAAATTTATATCGCCAATGATATTATTGCAATAAAGACGGCTCCTCTCATTTAATTTATGACTGATTTTTTATGTTCATTGCTGGTTCTGGTTCTGGTTCTGGTGCTGCACTGCATTTCCCTTCCGTCTCATCTTCATCTGCACTAAACTACTAAATAACTTATTCTACTGCTCCATACTATACTTCCACGTGCACTGAAGAACCAAAAGTAAATTCGGGTGCTCTATTTATATGTATGTGATGTGATGTCAAGTGAGCGAGCATCAAATTCCAACCATTTCTTCCCTACCAATAAAACTCTATAATGGAGATATTATTTTACTCGCTAAAGACAATGTGTGAGAAAGAACACGCTCATAAAACCTTAGTACTATGCACTGGTAAGCACGTGTACCTAAATGCTCCATAATATTTCATTATTACGTACAATCTCCAAATAAAATATGAAATATATCCATCCTCCATTTGCTCCTATGAGATTCTATTTAAATTCAAGCTTCATTTGATTTCGCACCTATTAAGGAAATCCGAGGAAAGGGAAATTTGCTTTTTATCTGACATGTACGTAATCATTCATTCATATTTTAGTGCTACAATTTACAGTACTAAAGTACCGGGCTGCTGACGGCAGATTTTGACATATAAATTCAGAAAGGATGGCTATGCGGAATTTTAATAGAAATAAAATGTTACTACTGAGTTCGAGTAATAAAGAAAATATTTCGTATGTATAATGTCCAAAAATATAGTCATCCTGGAGTAAAACTACAGATTCCTACAGTAAAATTGCATCATAAAAGTTAAATAGGGGCTCAACGCAATAATTCTTTTGTTAACCTAATTCATAAGACGGGAGAAAGTGTAGTCTTACCCCATAGCTTGTAATTAAGTAACTATACCATATATATACTCGTACAAACAAAATAAAGGCTTGTACTATCTGTATTTCGAAAGTAATAAAATCTGTCCTGTCTGTCCTTCCTGTTTTGGAAAGAAGGCCAAGGATACAATAGGAAGGATAGTGATAGGCCATGGCCTAGGATTTCAAATCCATGAAATAGCTTGGAAAAGCAATAAAAAATAAACAACCCAAAAAAGGAGATTTGCACAGATACTAAGATTGAAATCACCAAGATGTCTAACAATACAAATATTAGGTTGTGTCCTTAACTGAATTAGACTTATTGAAAAGAGATTGAGAGCCAAGAAAATAATCTTTTCTTAAAACTATTCATACATTGAAATTAAGTAACTATGGTTTGGCCTGGCCTGGCCTGGCCTGGATAGTAAACCTCTGACTCTGACTACTGACTGAGAAGATAATACATTATCCTAGAAAGATGGGAAATAAGGACAGAATTAGATTTTGGCTCATGCTTCTTAAATTGTAAGCTTGAGTAGTATAAGTAGTCGCAGGTCGTAGTCGTAGGGATACAATAGTATCTGTAGAAATGCTTAGCTTAGTTCAGTTGTGTATGTAATGTACTGTAGAGAAGAAATAAATGAAAAGGTTGAGCTCAGCTGACATATTTGTGTCTAGCATAAATTGTCACATGTGTGCCTTGATGAAACTCGGCTTGGCTTCTTCCTACATTACAGAGTGCATAAATAACAGGGGCAGAACCAAACCAACCCAAAAACCCAACCTAACCAAGTATAAGGAAGAAACGTAGGGAAAGCAGAAAAGCGTGGAAGCAAAAGCAAAAGGATCCTATCGGCTTACATACATAGTAAACTAGTAACACAGTACACTTGGATAAGTACCTACAAGGAGAAAGTCTAATCTGACATTAGCTTTTGGCCTGGATACAATTAGGTTTTAAGTCAGACTTGTCACTGTAGTCTCTGCAACTGATCAGTTGTCCTGGCGTGGCATGGCATGGCATGGCACTCCACTCCTTTCTATAACTTCCACTCACAATTATCCTGGAGAAGAGCTACGTACAGATACTTACTATACATTACGACTCACATACTGATGTGATGCATAATATGGACATCCCCTCGTGTTATAGCCAAATATACGGTGTTCTTGTTCTCATTCTCATACAATGTCCTATTACTACATATATGTTACATGTAGCATTCATTACGTCGCATCCGACGAAAACAACTCCGTTGGCTTTCTTTCCTTGACTTGACTTGACTTTGCTTGGCTTGCTTTGGCTCTGATTAAAAGAAAATGCTCTGGTGACTAGCTGCTGTGACTTTATTTTCACCTTCTTTCTCCATCTCCACCTAAAACCTACATACAACCTAGAGACAATATCTCTGCAGAACATTCACAAACAGGAAAATGAAAATTTAGTGAACGACCAGACGAAGCTAGATTGCGAGAAATCTAATAAATGTATGAAGAGTGCCAAAATTGATTATTTATGCTCCGCTACCTGCTACTTTTTCTCGCATTCACACACTAGAGACACTAACAGAGCAGGTGATGTTGTCACAAGTTTACATAATAAAAAAATCATGAAACCAATTTTGTTGGTGCATAACTTTTCTAAATTAAAAATAAAGAATCGTGCCTTAAAGTAAAGATATTTACGGAATGCACATCCTGTAATAAAACTTTATACGTTCATAAGTCTATTTTGGCTGATCTTGTAAAGAAATATGTGAATCGAAATAACTTCCTTATTGCGGGAAGGTAAAGCAGCAAAACAAAACACCAAAACAGGTATCTTATCCAAAGTACTTTTGCATTATGCAATTAAAACAAATGTTTTGGCATTTTATAAAGAAGATGCCGAATATTCTAAATGTAATTAATATTTTTTATGAAATTAAAGAATAGAATCAGATGGTTTTGAAGAAAATATCTTCATTCAATTTAATTCAGATAATGTAGTTTTGTATTGCAAAAAGGATCCACAGAGAGAATACATATCTTTGCTACAAGTACTAATAAAAGCTTTGCACTTATTGCAACATTTTTCAAACGAAATTGAATCTTGTGTCTAAGAAATAAAGTTATTCTTTGAGTGCGGTTTACAGACATGAATTGAGTTGTAAGGGCTGTAATAACATTGTAAAAAGTAAGTTTTTCATAAGGGTAGCTATAATTCTAATAAAAGGAAACCCAAAAGGAGAGACGGAGGAAAATGAAATCTAATTCAGTATTCTTGTCAGGCTAAATGCGAGGTGAAAGTAAAATGGAAGAGAAAGCCCGTGGCCACGTAAAAAGCTTGCGTTTTCATTTCCAATATATAGAATAGGAACAACATTAAACAGAGTGAGTAAAAGAGGAATGCACACTAATTCAATATCAGAGGGGAAGATGCTTCTTCGTAAAGTATACTTATTATAGGTACTTAAAGTAACCATGCTACTTGTTGAAAGTATGCGTCATTTTATTTATTTTGATATAAAAACATTGGAATCGTATGTTAGAGATATTTTTGAGAAAAATGGTTAATGCCGAGGTTAAAAAAGGGTTAAAATCCAGATTTTAACCGGGAGTGATCGGATCCTACCCGGACAACCACATTATACCTGATTACAGAAGGAGAATATCCATCCGGGGCTTATTCTTTTTATTCCTAATATTCTCTAACGTTCGAAACTGTTGTAGGTTTAGTGAAAATCCATTTAATTATCTCTTGATTTGAAAAAAGGTTTTAATTGACTAATTCTTGTGATAAAAAATAGAAATTAGTAAGATGAAAACAATTACTGATTTTGTAACGACAATTGATTCACATATTTTACATCCCTTAATATATGTAACTCACGCTAGGACTTAATAAAAAATAAAATTCGATAGTTTTTCAGCTCATTCTCACTAGACATACATTTTCAGAGGCTCACTTTCGACGGGTAGTTGACTACATCGAATTTCAACACAGCTTAATATACCACAGCATGCCACATCATACGATATGGTCTTCTTACTTTCGTTATTAGTATTAGGTACTTGTAGTGTGTTGCAAAATGAAACAGCATCATAGCATTGTGTGTAATGCGAAGTACTTGACCCGATACAAACACATGTCCTGCAATTCCGAGGATTAGTACGATTTCTCCGTGTACAGCTTAAAGCTCAGCCAACCGGAGAACTAATGTATTTAATGTGAGGCATAAGCATTAGCTCACATAAACGTATACATTACTAGGAGCATTGCATCTAGCCGTTAACCTAACCATCCATAAAATAATGCTTCTCCTAAATACCCACACAGAATAGTCAGAATAGTCATAGGCACATCTTATAATAATAATTCGCACACTTATACTTATATCCATTGCATACTTACTTACACTCAGGTTTATCCTGCAATGGAAATCATGGTCCTGCTTTTGTATTATAGTATTATCTGCAGTAATCTCGAAAATTGAATTTATTATCCCATGCAGTTCTTTATTAATATTTGTATCACACCACTGCACTGAAATGTAAACACATAATGCAAATGCAAAAGCATTCTGAACAGAATCTGCCTAAAGAACGTACATTATTAAAATATTTTTCAGGCTTCCCATCCAATTTACTTAGCATGTTATGTTATGCTATGCATTATTTATTTTAATACAAGAATTAATTGATATATCACAATACTACAACAGACTCTTTTATAGAAGCACTGTTGCACATGGTGGTAACTAAACTAGGTAGTAAGTATTTTATAAATCTGCAGAGAGCTTCTCTGACGCAAATAGTCAAAGTGTGCTTACTTACGATAAAGATAAAATGTTTCATATAGAGAGCAACAGTGCATAATGACATCGTAAAATAAAATAGGAAGACTACGTATAGCTCGGTAGTGTGATCGGAATGGCAATTACAAGCAAAATTGCCAACAGACCAGTGGGTTAGTAATTCCCACTGCCTGTACCGTATTTGCAATTCTCTAGAAATCAGCAGCGTGAGTTTCGAACAGGTGCAGCTACTAGATGAACAATTTTGTATTCCATAATGGCAGACAAACACAAGTAACCAGCTATAATTGTAGATATGTAGTATATACAGATAATACCGAGTTTTATTTCTACCTGATAGAAATCGCAACCAAGGATAGAGATCTAATGAGCACAAAATAACTAATGTTCTTACAAAACGCAACACAACACACGTTAAGTTGAGTGGATTGGACTGGAAGGGAAGAAACGAACGAAATTTTAATCATTTTACGTACCTACTACCTAAGTAAGTATATTGTAATACATTGTGCTTATGTATTCTGCTTAAACAAGAGAATAACCTAAGTATGTAGATGCAGATGCACACGTAGTAGTAGTTTAATCTACCTATATAACCACACCACACGTACACGTAATGTCCCAATCTCTATTACAGCTTAAGCAAATGATAAGCGTTCATAAACCATCTCCCCACATTTGCTCGCTAATCGTGGGCTGATGGCTTTCTCTCTATAAATAAATAGGAGAACTAGTTTAAGCAACCAGAACTTAGAGCTAGGACTATATTACATATTCAGATTTGGATTCAGAGCCAAGCCAAGCCAAGTAACGTCAAGCATGAAGTGAAGACGCAAAAGAACAAGTTGGGTTCGTTATCCCTGGCCTGTAGCAATATTTAATGTAATCCTCCCATGAAACCCTTGGGATTAGCTTTAACTTCAGATTAAACCCATATTATTACTACACTACTGCACTGTACAACTTTGCATATGGGGAACATTAGCCTCCTCTACTAAATAAGAGCACTTTCTTCCTCTTTTATGTCTTTTCTCGTATAACTCCATCTCGCTCAGGGAACTCCCTGTCCCCGAAATGTTGCTGAGTCACTGATTGTGAGAATATTGTTAACTCCGATTTTTAAATCTTTTCTCCATGCATCCTAGTACTTTTGGAGATTTTGCATTGCATTTTCAATGCTGTTCAAAATACTTAAATCCCCCTAGCTAAACCCATTATGTACTTTCTCTTGCTTTCTCCATAGTTTTTATTCTACAATACAATATGTACTGATCCTACAAAGATAAAGATTGGTCTACTGTTTCCAACGAAGCTGCTGCTACTACTTATTGTACAAAATGAATTTTTTGAATACAATAGGTAGTATTTGAACATTTACATACATGGCATGGCATGCCCATAAATACCACTTATTGTATTTATTTCATGGTTACTGTACTGTACATTTTAACTTTCCCTGATTTATCGTCAGCAACCGTTTTTATAAATTGTTCGGGGAAATAAATAATTTTTTAGTTGGAAAGCAGTTCAGTTCAAGTTGGTCAAGATTTGTTATCTTATCAGATCAGTGCACATGTCGTGTTAAGTATTTATATTAAAACCACACCACATGACTCCAGTAGGTCTTAATGGAGTCGGAATGAAAATGAATGATAATAAATAAGCGTTTCGTGCTTTTAAGTCATTTGGTGGACAAAGAATTTATAAATGACTAGAAGTTCCATCTTATTTTCTGGGAATGCTCCTTCTGAGCAGGATCAGATTCACACGCAATGTTTACACAAAAGAATGAACTAGAAAAGAATGAAATGGAGCGAAAGAATCCAAGATTCATTTGGAGTGTTTTGATGGGAATAGAAATAGATGGAATAGGAAGCAAAGTTGCTATGGTCCAGAATCGGGCCGCCCACGTTCCAACTCCCAACATTTTTTCTACGTTCTTATACTTTAGTTAAATAGACAGACTCTGACTCAAGTCGGCTCCCTGAGTACATAAGTAAAGAATGACGAAACTCTATTTTCACTCCTGTCTAGTCTGCCATGATATGTATACTCCCTAAGAATGTTTTTCATCAAGCAAGGTGTGCCTGTCCTGTCCTTTTGGCTTTTTCTTAACGGGGAAAGTGTAAATAAGGAACGCACACAGAAAGGAATCTCTTTTCTTCTTCTCTGAAACGATTTAAGAAAAATGAGTGGAAGCAGAAAAATAGTTTTCCAACACGAAACACGCGAATTCTTCTATTGTACTTACAAGACATGCTACGGATGCAAGTCTGTTCTGTCTGTCTGTCCTATCCAATTTCATTCCCAAGCAAAAAGATATCCAATTCTGGAAGCTATGTAGGTATGTACATATTTTTATAGTAGTTATCTCACGTTCTACAAATTCCAAAGATGTAAGCAAGTAGAAGTGTTATATAAATATACCTCGGCATGGAGTAAACAGTAGACACAGATGTGAAAAAAAAGAGAACACAAGGTATCGCTTTCCCTAACACTAACACTACAATACAAACATCAGTGCTAAGTATAGTTATGTACTATAGACACAATATTAGTTTATAAGTAAAGTCGATTTTATTATGAGTGTATATTGTATAAGGTAGTTTCGTAAGTCCATTGCATGACAGTCGTCCATAAGATGAAACTCAATTCCCATTCTGCTCAAAAGCTCTGAAATCTTTCCCATTCCAACCATTTGCTTCATTTAGCTCTTTTATTACGAGATTTTGGCGAGAAGTATTCATTGCATTTTTTCTCTTTACTACCTATAGATACTAGAACATAGTAGAAAGGGTAAAAACCTCATTGTTTTATAGTTTTCTTCAATCAATTTTTATTGCACTACTAACTATGTATTTAGTGGTAAAAAATTAAACCAAAATACTATAACCATAATTGACATTTTCTTTTTTAAAGTGTTTTCCTATCTATTTTAATATTTAAAAATAATTATCCCCAATTTACACTACTGCTCATAATTAGTTTTCGTTTAAAATTAACTGGAGAGAATTTTCGACATTTTGTCATTAAACTGTGTATACTATAGCAGCTTCATAACGTAACTTTGTTTCTGCTGTTGCCAACAATACATTCGATGCCCAAGAAAATCTCATTTCGTCCGGATAATCTTTTTTCTCTGGAGATAGCTTTCAGATCCCTACTTGTCAAGACTAGCTTCTCCTAACTATTACGTATGACCTGAATGCTTATTGTCTCCTCTCTGCTTACCTGCCTTGCCAAATGTACTGTGAAATGCCAAATATTCCCATTGTACTACATCATTTAATCCGTGTTCAGATATAAATAACTATAATACATACTCGGAAGGGAACTACTTTTTCATTATGTCGTGGAGTTTGAACTTCTGCCTTCTTTAACTTCAGTGAGGAATAACAATCATCTCCTTTACATTCGCTCCCACACTCGCTCGTGAATAAAATATTCGCTAGTTTATATTATTACATATTACAATATTAGTTGACTGCTTTACTACAGACATTATACTAATATTACGTGATAATAAATATACATATTGTAGGAGAGTCAAATTATTGACACATATCTGTAAGTATAAGGTAGAGTTTTTCTAAAGACGAATGATTTCCGTGAAACGAATGATACAATAACATTCTACAATTGTATAGTATAGGAAACAAAAATTAAAGGTGATTCAATCTGCGCTGGTTGGATAAAGATATTTTGTATTGATGGATCTATACTTTTACATGGGAAAAATGGTACAATTGCTAGAAATGATGTCAGTAAATCCATTTTAGCGAAATAATTTGAATTCTGTCTGCTCTATGATATCTTACACACAATTTCTTCGAAGACCTAATTTTCTGGCTTAGTTCCATCTTTTTCATTTGCAATGAAACGTATATTTGATATATGGAATACATACTTATCACATGAATATATATATATTTAGTACAGAAGAAAGTAGGTAAGCTACCCATTCAATATTCAACCTGTATAGATAATACTAATACTAATGTCATCCGCCCTCTCGAATTTTTATCCCTCTAGATTCCCGTATATTGTATATTCTATTCAAAAGAGTTGGAATTGACAATTCAATGGAGTGAGAATTCTATATATGTATTTCTAGGATCTCATCTCATCTGAATTTGCATGGCATTCATTTGGATTCTACCCCATAATTTTTCAATAGAATTATCTTTCTCCATTAAAGATGCAATACAGATAAGCATAAAAATATGTCCGTCCAACATGCGTCCTTTGAAAAAGATGAGAAATATATGTTCATCTACATTGACATAGTAGGTACAATACTAGGTACACACAATGGGGGACTATTTCGCAGCAGATAACATAACTGCCAATACTTTAACATGCTATCTATCTTCTTGCTATGATGTTTATCTTTGATCTTATTCAATGCTATGAATTCCATTCGGAAGTCATACAAACCTTATATAGCTTGGATATTGCAGAATAGTAGAAACGAGATACATATCCAAATGTATTTGCAATTTTGATACACAACGCAAATTTTTTCGCCATTTCATCCTTCTTCGAGAGGCACTAGGATATTGTACATAGATGGACTATTTTATATTCAACAGAAGAAACGATTTCAAAGTGACGTGATCTTTTTCCGTTATCCACTTTTTCTGGCGATACTTTATGAATACATATTAGCAAGCTATAGCGTAGTCTCTTCGCAAGGAGTAGGAGCCAGTGTGTTGGTAAACATCTACTCTACATATTAGGTGCCACTTATTATGTATATTATGCAGACTTTTTGCAATACAACTCAGAGAGTAGTCCATATTTTTGCCGGAATATCAATATAAATGAGCTGGAGCCAAGAGCCTTGTGATATTACATTCATGTGAATGAATAATAGAGCTGGAACTGGAAATAATTTAACTCTAAGAAGGAAGAAGTATTGTACTGACGTCACAGAAGACGACAGGTTGTATTTATGTATATGTGGATATACCTAACTCTACTACCTATATACCATATTTTCAAATAGGTATTTCGAAATAGCTTATAGTTAAGACGCAGGCCCATGTGAATAATGTATGAAAAATAAAGTACCTACCTAATTATAAGTCGGGCTAAATGAGTTCAAACTTTTAACTTTTTGCTTTTAAACATCTTTACCAGATCAACTAATTTATTGATAAGCTTACATGAACCTCAACGATATCTGAATGGATTAAGTAAATATAATATTTCATATTGTCACAAAAAACGACATTGGCATTATTGTCAATCTTTATTCATTGCAAAACTTAGGAATACAACACCAATGTAGAATCTACGGAAAAACACAATTGTCTTTCACGAAATTACTTACTACTTACTTATGTTAACAAAAATCCTGGCTTTATTGTAAATCGATAGTTTAGGAAGCAGAAGCAATAAACTTTAATAAATGCGACACACTGATTTTTGAAAGGGACCCTTAATGATATTATGATTTGAAACCGAACCCTCAATGAGGATTTAGTACACACACATAATTTGAGATATACGGTACATAACAAAAGTTCCTATTTCCAATAGTAATACGCAAATTCAATAAAATAAAATTCTGTAGAATATGAAAAAGGAGATCTAAGTGTGAGATCATCCTGCAACAATAGACGTATGTAAGTATCTTTTCAAGTAAAATGATATTCTATAAAATAATTCTATTCTACAATATCCAGTAAGCCATTTCCATTGGTGCCTTGACACTCTATTATGGAAGAGCATTGGCACACGAGCACAAAAACAGCATGAAGTAGAGAAGTCACCTTTCAATCTTTTCCAAAAGAAAAGGGAAAGAAAGGAGCTAGGCTTACATATACGCAGCAAGCCACCACACCACTTGTCCGTAGCTCATTCTCCTGAATTTGAAGTGGGCATTGTGATTTCTTCCCATTCTATCTCCGCAGTGAATGAAAATGGAGAGAAAAAAGTTTCCGAATATAATTCCACAAAAAAGTTCTCTGACAATGAAAATGTAAAAATAGTTGAATGAGAATTGCCAGAGAGAGCGGAAGAAATGAGAATAGTGAACAAGGCTTCTTTGAATTGAGATTGAGACTAACAATAGTAATAATAAAATATGATAATAATATTATCAATTCTCTGCTACTGCGTATAATGTAGTGTACCTTAAACTTAAATGTAATGTAGTGTACCTTAAACTTTTAGTGAAATATACCTATATTATACACCGTTCTTAAATCGTATGAGAGCATATTTATTCTATGTGCATGTTCACACTGGATGTCAACCCGGGTACGAAATTTGATATCACTGTTGCTTACTGCGTATCTAGATCATTTTTCAATTCGGGTAACCTGATCCTAATAAGTGTGAAATAGATTACTAGTCAATAGGAGAGTCAATAGTCTAATTAGTCTATTCAAAGAATTAGTAATTTTTTAAAGATGGTTTCACTAAACTGCAAAAGGCTAGTGAATTGAATTGAATTGAATTTATTGACACAAGAATAACCGTTTTACAACATGTTGTCTTCCTTCATAGTCTTGCTA
>JAQFYC010002441.1:0-25682 GCA_034694165.1 Tomocerus mixtus
ATCATTAGGTTAGTTAGTTAGTAAGAAGAGTTGAGTTGGTGTTCATCTTAGGATAGACATTTTACTTAATTCGTTGAATACATTATCTACCTGTTTAAGTGGATTTTTTAACCTATAGCAGAGCAGCACTCATTGACGCCATGAGTAGCCTATGGATTATCAGGTAATTATCATAACATAAACTGAAGTATAAAAGACTGAATATCTTATGTAATTAGGTATGCTGTTCTATGTTGGGGGGAATTAACATTTCAAGATCGTTTTGATACCATACGGTGCGGTCTGCGTACATAAAGTACTGTTTAGGTATATAGATGCATACAAAAAGATGATTATACTTAAGATACGATACAAACAAGAGCGTTATACTATTATTTGGTAGAGGTTAAAATTAAAATGCTTTTACAATATACCTACTCATGTCAGATATAGGAGCAGGGAAACTTACTTTGATACAGATTTTAGGATACCGATAAAAAGGGATTCATGAGAGCTAGTAGTGTACAAGATAAAATTGTATTCGAGTGTTGGGTTGTTATCTCACAATGTATGTGTAGTTATGGTACGGTTAGGTTTGACTGCGACATAAATTGGTAAAAGATTAACACTTAGCCAACTGATTTTTATCAATTGAATACTTAACAGAATAGACATAAAGCACAAATGCTACACCACACCGTTATCGTTACCTCTATTTAATAAAAAAAATTGTAGTTAACATAAAGAGTGTACTTTGTTGATGGGTATATCTAATTTTGTACCCCAATAGCAATCTCATATTATATTCAAATTCTGGCAAAGATATTTGGTATATTCCCTTCAACCAAAATTATGTCAGGTATACACTACTACCTAATTTTTGAAAGGGTACTTACTTTTCTGCTGAAAGCAGTTGTGGTTTCTTTGAAGATAAAACAAACACTTAAGATCCATTTAATAGATGAGCTTTAATGAAAGATAATGAAAGTTTTCCAACCCTATGAAATAACTGAAAAATAGATCGCCTCTATGGAACAGAGATAAGCAGTTATGCACTTAAGGACAGATGACAGCTACTGCTCGATATATCACATTATGTTTAGTTAAATCATCTTTATACGTATACTCATGTATGAGTTGAGTATAATATTACTTGTATAATAGAGAGCTAAACTAAAGAGCATGAATAACTTGCTGTCAATTTATGGAAAGATACTTGTACTTTTTTTAATTTTAAATTATGTTTACTAATTGATTGTTCATCGGGATTGATGTTGACTAAAATTTCTGTATTGCTATTTATAAGATTTAGTACTCTATTGAGTTTTCTGCACAGTCTACGTACGATTTTGAGAAAGCGAATGCTAAACAGCTTTATATTGCGAAATTTTGTAACAAATGCTAAAACAATATTGTCATTTTTGGAATGTTGTTATTCTTACTTTAGTAAAGTATTAAAAATATACAATATAGATTCGCTTTACGTTTGACCGTTTGACAGTAGATCAATCTACTACAGCTACCATCGTTTCACTTTCTATTGTCTATTACAAATTGTACATTTCATTGAATAATTATTGTACAAGTATGCATGTAGTAACTTGCATTTTTCAACACATAATAAACAAAAAGTAAATTAAAAACAACTTAAACATTATTAAATGTACTGCTAAGTTAGTATTACAAGCTAATGACTATGTTTTGCACCTGGCTACTAAGCAATACCGCAAGGCAATGACTGGCAACTTGCTTCTATAACCTGAAAATTAATTGACCTAGGAATGATATGTACATTAAGCACGTAGCACTGTCGTTTTCACTTACTATTTGAGCTTATACAGTTTGGGGAATACATTGTATTCCTTCAGCTGTAATTTGTGCATGAAATGCCTATTCTTACTTGGACATTACTCAGTGATTGATAGGCAAATGTTGTTTAAGAATGCTACGCAAACAAAGCTGCAAGGTTGCAACTTGTTATTAGAAAAACTGGACATGCATAAGATCAACTAGATAAAATTATATACCACAAAAGTGATAATACATAAATGTGCTTTATATTTTTCTGCCCGCTAAAGTTGCTGTCTTACCTTTGCTTTCAGAAAGTGAAAACTGGGAGAAAAAAGTGCATTTCGCAAGTGTTTTCATACTCTCTTTCAATGTTGAGACTTGGGATGTCATAAATATACTATAGTTATATGATATAATACAAATAAATATATATTGTAGTTTGTCTTACTATACATCTTGTGATAGACATACAGAGTTAGTTAATATTCAAAGCATGTGCAAGGAACTTCAAAAAATTAAGAGTAAATCATACTTACGGCACAGGTAAAAATATTGTTCGTTATAATATTATGGGCTTGTTTAAAGAAATACTAACTACAATTTTATAAATCTACATTTTATAAACGTACAACATATATTCAAACACATTATTGTAGTACACAGACACATTACGCATATCTACGAATGTTAAGTTTATGTAAATTAGTTACGATTTTGCATTCTAATTTTTAATTTAATTGCTCATGTTAAGAAATGTGTATTGAATGTATAAAATCAATGCAATATGTGCAATAAATAAGAATTTCCTGCTCATACCGTTACGTATTTGGCATTGCATACATATGCACATGTATTATTATTAAATTAAATTAAGACAATTTTATTAGCCCAAAGATATGGAAAGCACATTCTCGCAGATCAAAATCGTAAGTGCATGGCATAATATCCTTAAAAGGTATACGGTGTAGATGGTTCATCAAGTGGGAGGGATTAATACTGCTGATCGTAAGGTACCTCAGAAATATTTGTATGAAGGCAATGGAATGTGCCGAATAATGCAGTAGGAAATATTTCCCCACCAATAATGTCTAAAACAGACAGCAGAGAACTCAAAGATGCAATTGTACTAGTGTGTAGTGTGTGAATGCTATATAGTTTCTTTGACTTACAATTACAATCGGGCGCAGCCACTAGATAAGTATTTTATTATAGTAGATAAAGCGTTCATGTGTGCTAGTGTTAAAGTTTAGTAAATACGAAGTACATGTGTATCCTAATATTAATCTCCACTCACTCACGCTACGATTAGGACACAATGGAAAGGAGAGAATAGATTCATCTCCTCATGCGGTTCAAATCAAAGAAATTGTGAAGGCGTGTGTACGTAACGAAACACAAAAAGAGACCGAAATCCGATTCCAATTGACGTCTTTCACGCCTCATAATACTGTCTCGGAAATTCTCAAGTCCCTCCAATAATGAAATCTTATCCTACACCTTTTAGACACCTTTTCTATCCGTGTTTTCTATAAAACAATTGAATTGGTGCTCTCACTAATGCCAATGTCCGTGCAACAAATAAAACAACTCTGTCGCACTTCATCATACAGATATACTACACACAATTTACTTTCCAAATCAACGCACCGCCACTTCATTGCATGTAATAAATATCTTCACGTTACTTAATCACTTAGCTTTAAGCAGTGGATATGCCGCTAAAATATTTATATGCATAAAATATTTCAACTAAATAATCTTAAGTATGTACTAACAGTATCTAACAATAAGTAGTATATTAAGTTACTTAGGATATTATGTTTTGATGTAGGTAGTATTGTAGAGGGTAATGTACATATGTACTAGCATACATACTTATGTTATTGTTCAATTAACATCAACTGATTACACTAAATATTTAAGTATACCTCTAACTAACAAGATGTCAGTAATAATGCACTGTATATGCCTACTTTGGTTACATAGATAGTATACAATACTACTACATACACTGTAATATCATAAATAACCAACATTTAATGTCTCATTTGAATTTGCATGAAGTTGACGATATAATATCTTCCAGTTTGTTTGTAGTGGCATACACGTTTAAGTAGTTCGTAAACTACTTTTCGCAGGTAAGTTACAATTTAAATGATGCAATACAATTTTATGGCATAATTAATTTATGCAAGATTCCTAGCCAAATTGTAGCAAGAAAATCTCTCTAATTTAAGTCTGTGTACGTAGGCCTATCTACAACGGGTAGCAATAGGAATGCCGACTTCCCATAAACAAACTTAAACTTGAGTATGCTTATGGAAAAATTGAGGATTGCAAAAATAGAAATATAAGTCAAATAACAAACAATACATTACATGCAATGCCAGTGTCTGGTTTTCTAAACTAAATAAGTACCTACTTAGGTAATAGAACGTGGTAATATTGTTGTACTGAAAACGGCAATTTAAAAATATCTTGTCAAGATGATCGAAGTAATTACAAGTAACAATCAAAGTTGGTATGTTATTGTGCTAGTTATACTTTACAGCATTATCCTAACTTTAGTGTGACGAGAAGATGCTATTATATTCAAAGAATGAATGCCAACATACAATAAAACTTTACTTCCATATTCCTTTTGAGGCATCCGGCATAAACTACATCCTTTTTACAATATACATCTACATACAAATACTAATATGCAAATGTGTCAATCAGAATGCAACTAAATTGATTCATCCACCAATATGTATTTTACGTGTACGATGAGCCATTGTGTAAGTATTTGTATTTGATGTATAGTTCGTTGAAAAGTATACTACTTATTAGTATGGCTAAGAAAAGTGAATATTAGTAATACATATATTTTAAGAAGAATCCCAGGAGCTTTTTGTTTGATACTCAAAGTATATACATTGATCAAATAAGGGGATAAGAAGTAGAGCAAATCATTTATTGTACTTTCAGCTGCATGGTTGTCTCACACGTAGGTTCTGATGGAGTACATATGTACGCACAACAAGTGCTAATTGTGTAGCACAAGAAACTGTGCGACAATTATCAAATCACTCTCCCGTGACTCGCGTGCGTACAAATATCACCAACTTAAATGCGAATATTCCATGTTATTTAAACGGAAACGGTCTGCAAAATGGATTTGACTTAACTAATTGATCATTAAAATAGCGGCGAAATTTGTATTGGAAGGAAAAGTGCATCGATTAGTACTTGGTAAACGCTTCTGAGGAAGGAAAAGTAAACAATTATGATGAATTGTGGGAACTGTAATCGTGAAATCTTAAGTCACGCACCACATTTACTGCAGGCTCTGTATCGCCGTCCGTGCTTGCAGAATTTATCATTCAAATAGCTTCTTGCCTTCATACTTAATCTTACCTACAATCTCTGCAACTTTAAACTATAGTAAATTTTCATTTCTAACACTTACTATTTTTCTGAATCTGTGTTTGCATACGATTGTGGTTTGGCGGAATATTACATATTTAATTTTGCTTTTGATCTTGGGAACTAAACCACTGAAATATGGCATTGTGTGCCAAAAGTAATTATACACAAATGTGCATATTGACAATTAAATGGTACAAGATCTGATATACACACTGTCTTTAATTTTTTTTGACCACTACAGTAGCATATCCTATCTCCCACAGATTATTAGTTGTGAGGAATATTTTTCATTGAAGTTTTTAAATTAATTCGTATAAGATGCAGATTGACGATGTAAGCATACATAAGAATGTTTTTAAAGTAGGCAGGTTGGCTGACTGGGCCACAAATTCATTCATCAAATGTAATGTGTACATACAGTGCACTGAGGTGAGTGAATTGGCTCTATGTACTGTAGCATGTTATGTTTTGTTTTTCACTCCTTGTTTGCTTGCACATGGATTTGCTGCATGCAATAAATATGTAATAAAGGCAGCACAAAACAAGTAATTGCTAGTAATTTTACGTCATCAATATTTACGCATGTTTTGTTTATCATGTAATTCCACACATTGAATATAATCTATTGCTAAAATGTTACTCTGTATATACTATATAGGTGCCTATATAATGTTGACCTTCATAAAGTAACATCTTTACACCAAATGACCAAGCAGAATGCAGGATCATTCCAATTCCAATTGTGCGGGTGTACACAAGTGGAAAACACAAAAGAGTAGAAGTAGCATCATCTTATCTCCTAACTACAATTAGATATTATGTGCTACATAACTAAAGAATATTATTTCATATATCTGTGCCTATACCTACACCAATTCATTACTAAATAGTAGTCCGCAGTATTAATCTACTTAATGTCCAAATACATAGTAGGTAAACTACAAAACAATGCGCTAAGACAGAGTACAACCATTTCATTTAATGCAATAAAACATAATGAGCTACCTTGATGGGTCGCTATTGGTCTTTGGTTGGGATTTATCGTATAAGTAGTAAATATACTCCGTTGCAATTAAATTATGTTTTATGATGTAAACTTTGCAGTTGGCTGACTGTAAGATAGGTTCTGAGACCTTTAATTAAGGAAAAATCGTATCGACAATCTTAGAGGTAATTGCCCTACATCAGTACAATACAAATACAACTGACCGAATTTTTACTGACGTTATTAAACTCAGATACTCACACATACATATATAACATAATAATATAATATCTTTAAGAAATGTTGGCAATAATTTGAGGGAATAAAATTAATACCTGTACCATGCAAAATCGTTTAGAGATTATTCGTACCTATAAAACCTATACGATATACTTATAAGTACATATATCGGTCTTGCTAATAATTGATTGATAAGCTACGAGAGTAATAACTTTTAGCAATGGTATTGGTCCAATATAAAACAATGAGATATGCTAATGAATAGGGCACATTATATCCTCCATCCATCCAAGATATGTTCAATGAGCTACCTGTTAAGAATGTACACGAACAAGATAAAAAATGAATGGCAGAAGGAAGAAGTCATAGCCAGAGAAGCTGACATTGACGCATATGAATAAATGTTGAATCTGAGAACCTGTTGTGGGGGAAATTGGTACTTTATGTACTGCACTGTGAATCTACGTAAGTATCGGGAAAAGAGAATTGGATCAATGGTACAAATACAAATTAAGAGTGAGTTGAGCATCTCAGACTCAGAGCACAGATTCACAGTACAATAACAGGTTAAGTTGTACATTCAAGTAAACTTCACTAAAGCAATGCCAAGCTGCCAAGCCAAAGCGAAACTTGCAGATTGCAGACTATGATGATACCTCCTTATCGTTCAGCACCAGATACGTTTGCTTTGGCTGTAGGTATCCGCGTATTTGTCTACAAGTACACATAATAGCCCTAGTATATGGTTAACACACAACGTGTGTTTTCAACTATGTACTTTTTACAAATATATATGGATTAATCGCTTGCTTGGAAAAAGTTTGCATTTTATCCTTTCAAATAAGCCGGTAATGTGTATCTGTGCCTATGTACAATACTCTGCAGCTTTGCATTTAGGGTACAAGAACTAACCAACATATACTGTGCAGTGCTAGGTAATAATATTATTATAAAGTTTGCACTATAGTTCTAATACTATTACTTGGAGTATAAATGCTAACATACTACTTATGTGTATAGTGTATACAGATCCTGCCTGCATTGTTAATGTAGTTGTATATCATTGAAAAGTAAACAGTAAAACGAACTCACAATCAGTTTACCTAATTCTATCATTTTTGTTGGAGTTTGTAGTAAGATTGCTTAAAGGATCAGCATAAAGGCAAAAAATATCATTCAGAAGCACTTATTGTAAGCCATTGTGTGGTGAAGTAAACTTGCTTTATTTTACCAGTCTGTCTGTTCTGTTTGAACATAAACAACAGAAAATAGAATCCACCTTTGTATGTACGGTCTCTATATTTGCATGTAGAGACCATTGACTGAGGAGAGGAAGAGACAATCATATTAAGGAATCTTACTGACAAATATTCCCATAAATTTGCATATTATACCAGTAGCAGAATAGTGGTATGCACATTTGTTGCATACATATATTTGTACTATACAAAGTAATACATAGTAGTCAGAGTTAAGGAACTTGACTTTGACTGAACATCTACTACCTACAGATAATATTCAATATAAGCCTAAGATACGTAAGCTAACTACAGATAATACACATTAGGCTGCTACTACTAGTAATCATACTTCGCTTGGTATGAGATTTTTTTGTAAACATCTCAACAATGAAGTATCTTGTTGTCCACGTTAACTTTTACTTTTGCTTGCAACAAGTTATCGCAGACAGTTTTTTATTTACCTAGTCCAAACAAAATGCTGCCTGTAGATGAGATTTTAGCCAGTCATCTAATCTCCGCCGAACTTCACAAGTGTAAAATCAAAAGCATCTAGTTTTGTGGCTAAGTTCAGTTGAAAGTGAAAATTTGTTAATTAGTAATTGAGTTATTTGACATAATTTTATTATTTTGACTTTGACATGAGAGTCTTAAGTGCTTTATTGTTCATACTTCCATGTTGTCTCAACTACCACCAGGTAAGCTCTACAATTGCATGGTTTTGTTTCTATTTCAATTCAATTTTCAGTTTCAAAAGTTCCACTATTGGGAGATGATGTTGTGTGCAGTTATTTTTAATACGTTTTTTTACCTGAACATGCAGTAAGTAAGGATACATGTGTTTTTGGGCCCAAATAGTATGCGTAGCTTGTTTAATACATATAACCAAGTATGAACTATTCTAATGGCCGAATCTGTATCTATAATTATCCCCATACATTACCACAATCAAATATACATTCCTTAATTTGGATAATTTTTTATACAACATTGTGATTTGCTTTGTTAATAGGTCTTTGCTGGTGTAAGTGTCGAATTTTCTTCACTTCTAAGTGATGCAGGTAAATGGATACGTATTAATTATTTCTTGTTCGCTCAAATGATGTACATTATCCCGAACTAAATGCGAAGTGAGCTACTAACAGTGTAATTGTGTTGAATTGAGTGACTGCTTTGGATATTTTAGTATAATATACCGTTTGATTGAAAAATGTGCACCACTTTGTGCAATCTCTCTAATAAACGCCCACCCTATTGCTACTTGGGATTTCTTACACTACTTGATAGATACAGAAGATTTATTCGGTACATTTATTGGAATATTATTGTTAGTGTCACACACATTTAAGTACCAATTTTTATGTACGCGTACAAATTATCTACCTCAAAGTACGTCTGCTTCACTGTAATAGATAACAGAACATCAAATAGTATGGCAAATGTTAATTGATAATTGGTACGCATGTTATAGTTTAATAGTTGCCTTATCTTTGGTTGTTAAAAAAGGACAAGTGTACCTACGTAGTATTGACAGGCTGAAGAAAGGTGGAAACATTAAATGAAATTTTACTGCGTGTACACACTTGGACTTGATTTTGAATGTGCGTTTCGTAAATGCTGAAATTAATTCAACTCTTTATTTTATGGGTTCTCATTTGCAATTCAGGTGTCAATGAATCTAAGCGCGCTGCATCGCACAATGACTAGGACCACTAGACACGAGGTCACTATATCAGTACAGTTATACATACATTGGATTTAGCTTTATATTTACGTTATACAGAAGGAATCAGGTTTTCATGTCCAAATCAAATATGTATGTAGTATGTATGTACTTTATGTTTAGAGTCACATGCGTAACTTAGCCCTACTGTTATATTTACGATTTGGAATATCATTTTACGACATTATTGCATTAGTATCAAATGAATATTTTACAAATTGTCATTCCTATGTAACTGTACGTTCTGTTCATTTAAAAATCCAAGTAAGAATTAGTTTACACTACAGGTATGTTTACACTACAGGTACAAATATAATTAAATGTGAGGATATAAAATCTACATCCGTTTCACATAAAACGAGCAATCACAAAATTGAATTTAGTATGTTAAAAGTAATGAATAGTACAAATAAAATTATTCTACTGATGAATTTCTTCCTGTCAGTTATTGTTGCCATTATACGTAGGTCGTACTGCTGAGGGATCTCGCTTGCCATTTTGCAAGAACTTACAGTAAGATAATAAGTTTTATAGTGCAGAAAGACATGCAGACTAGTGTCAACTTGTTTTCTTGTCAACTTATTATGGTCAAACAGTTTGTAGACACAAGACAGATCTATTGTTAACTTGGAAAATACACTTTCTTATTGCTTAGAGATGCAAGTATATTCATTAGGTATAAAATATATCGTTTGCTCATTTTTTGCATTCGTTTTCAAATGTTAGGGTAGGCCATGAAAAGGTCATTGTTACTTAACTACCTATGTTAAAGAATGAGATTGTTTATGACTTTTTTTATATTGCAAGGTGTACATCTTTATTTACAGGGATTAATAGTACTTGACTGCAGCAGTAATATGATATAGTAACCAATTTACACTTTCTGCTCTTTCTGGGTGGTGGCTGTTGTATAGATAAGAGAATCTTCTGCAAATATGTTTGCAACATGCAGATGTTTTATTTGTATAACCATAATTTATGTAAATCGAAAGTTTACTTACACTTTTACGCAATTCACGGTGTGATTTGTCAATCATTTTAACTAACAATGCACACTAGGTATTTTATTTTCTGATATATTTTTGCTATTAACTCATATTGTGGATCTGTAGTAATAATAACAAAGTAACATTATGTCTATTAACAACAGTTTGTTTTTTGGAATATTGCCAAACGTTAAGAAATATGACAGTGAGTTTAGTTTGACATTTGGCATGTTGTTTGTAAACAAAAACATGAACAAAACGTTGTCATTTTTCAGTAGGCAAACTACTCGTATATTTTTACATGGGGCAATACCTACTTGCAACTTTTCATGTAAACATAAAAACATGTGTAGCCACATTTACGCATACACTAAAGATGATTCTATAGTATGCAACATTTTTTAATTGAAATTGAAAAACTGAAGAAAGCAATGCAAAAAGTTGTTTAATTGGAATGTTATACTAGATATATCCAATAAGTAAAACATTTGCAACAAAGTATTGCATTTTTTGCAATCTTTAATAAGTTAGAGCTAATAAGGAATAGGTAGCAACAATTTTCCATTACCCATATTAACAATGGAAGTTGAAATTGGCTATAAAAGAATTAAAGAAGTTTAAAAAACAATTAAACTTTAAAGATTAATTTTTTGTAAAGAGATACGCACTCGCTTGCTTTGCAAAGGTTAAGGTTAACTACATGATACACATAACATTTTCTCTGCACTTGCTTCACAAAAGAAATTTAAAGAATTGAATCAATTAACCAAAAACATCAATCAAAAATGTTCTTACCGGTCATAAGCAAGTGCTCAGGTCACGTAAATGGTAAAAGAAAATTAACTACTACCATGATGTACATTATACATATGGCCTGTGTGGTTTTGGTCATGGGCTGGTCTAGCCGACATGGCTAATTCGTATGTAGGGATTCACATTCGCAAACTCGCCTAATTAAATACTACTAGCTGCAACCAGTCTACAACATCTTATAAACAAGTGTGTAGTACAAGCACTTACATTTAAATTAATTCTTTAATAATCTCAGTTGCATCTGTGGATGTGTTGATATGCTGATCTGATACCAAAAGAAAATGTTAGTGCAAAATTGTTACCTTTAACAGCTAATGCCATATTTTATGCACAATATTTAAGAGAAAAGGGAAAGTTATTAGCTGTTTTATACATAATGTCACATTTAAATAGAAAAAGTGTTTAGTTATGTGGTGCATAATGTTACATTTTAAAGATCATTCCAATCTGGCTATTAGAGTAACATAAAACTTGCGTTTCAAATGCCAATATGTAAAACTATACTTAATAACGATGATTTGGATCTTTATAGGTACACTTACCTATATAATTATATGTTGTTTAAAGCATTCAAACTATATATTTAATATGATTTGATTTGCATTTACAATAAAAATGTGTACAGTGAACGCGTTACATTTGCAGCAACAATATAATTTTCCAATTCCAATAGTTGATAGTAGACCCGACAAGCAGAAAACTATCGATCATACTGGTTTTCTTTTTCTTGGACTTGTGCTTATCATTTAGTATATCTGTATAAGTAAGTATGTATAGCGATGATTCAGTATTTTCTAGTATCACACATCGTTCAAGGGAAAACTGAATAGGTAGAAATATTAAGGTAATCATTTGACAAGACGCACCCAGCTATTATTAATTTAAAAAATGCAGTAGAGTTTTTCATACTGACAGTATACTACATGTTTGAATATAGAAAAGATATTAAATTACTAGTTAACCCTATCAAATCAACTGAAAAATGTCTAGTTTAGATAATTTCACTTACACTACACTATATTTACATTAAACTTGAAAGGAAAAATTAAAAAAAGTAGAAATTCTTTAAAAATTGAGATATAAAATAAACTAGGTACCTAAATTAGTACAGTAGGAAACTTATTAGTAAGTATAAGTATGCAAATTGTAGTATTGCTCTTAGAGTAGTTAAAACAATAATGATACTACTTATTCATCACCTAGATGTTGATGATGTTCAAGCATGCTATGATCTTTTAGTGTGTAATAAACTTTATACGAGTATTTGATTACTTTTCTTGATAGAATAATTATAAGGTAAAGGTAAAGGTATCCCCAATGTAATAAGCCAATTGTTTGCGTGCATGACTTCTTTAATGATTACTTGCGTCTTGTCTTATTTATCAGTAGGTATTTAATGTGATTCACACAGTAAGACTAATTTTTATACGAACATGGTCATTTGGAATTTTATGTTGTGACCTGAGATGAGATGAGTATCCCTACAAAGTCTACTGTCAGTTCTTATGAGTTGAACTTTCCGTAATGCATTTAGATGTAGAGAGACACCTAATGCTGAACTCGTTATTTCATTGCAGACAGACTTCTCGTAGCTCAAATGCAGAATGGAGGGGATATTGCAGCAGAAGTGTCAGAACTTTCAGGACGAGAACCGAAGATGGCCTACACAACGTACGAGGAGAGTGAAAAGTTGAGAACGAGACTCCTTCATCGTGCAACTCGTGAAACCAGTTCTCAAAAAGTACATCCCGTCCACGTACCATTAGGAAAATCTTCAAGCAAAAATTATACAGACACTGAAATTAAGTCCGACAGCTCCAGTTCCAAAGAAGCCATTAAAAGTCGAAAAGGGAAAAATGAACTTGGCGTAGTTAGAATAGGAAAGGGAAACCATTACGAAGTTGGAGAAGGAAGAACAGCACCCTTGCTATTAATGGGAGTGTTTTCAATGGCACAATTCTTTATCCTTTCTGCTGTATTTCTAGCATTAATAACACCTGTATTAGGATCTTTATTGCTTGTGATTAAATTCATGTTTATATCAGGATTGATTATGATCGGTTAGTTTAGTTCAAGATCAACTTTGCGTTTAAATTATTGTATTTGTCAGTCATACTTTGTTTTTAATGTTACATTGTTATGTAGTACGTAAGCATAGTTATATTTTTTAATAATAATGTCTACTTAATTTGTCCATTGACAATGCTTTTGTCATTTTTACGTATTGTAATTCTGAACTAGAGAAGAAGCGGTTACGGAGATATGAATGGGAATGTCAATTTAAGTTTCATATAGAGAATATAATTAAGGTATAGCAGTCACAACTTCACGATTGTTATAGGTCCCTATTTTGTTTCTATGTATTCCTTCAATTACAGATGTATACGATATATTTATTTATTAAAAAGTACGGTGAAAATTGTAAACTTCTACTGTGTAATCAGTAGACAGACGGTCCATTTAATTAAAAGTGGGCTAAAGGGAAAATGTTATCCAGATCAATTGAGTTATAACATTTGGAAAATAAGTGTCACGATGTATACAATTTACAAAGATAAATCTGTAATCTCAGCTGAATAAACTCTCTTGGTATATAAATTATTTTGTAAGCAATTTACCTACGTGACCTAGTACCTTTGTACAAAGTACTAGTTATTTTATTTGTGTCTCCAATATTTAAATAGGCAATTTTATAGCATTTAATCTAAAAACGTTAATTAAAAACTTGTTCCTGCTATATGGCAAAATCTGAATTAGTAGCTTACAACTCAAAGTAAACTCCAAAAACTCGACTCAGCCATATCTTAGCCCAATTCTCTAGCTAATTGTGCTGAGAAAGAACCCCGGCTTTATCTTAGCCCATGATTTCCTCTGTTTATGAATTTATCATAGATTGTACCACGAAAAGATACAGCCGGGTGACTTTCTCAGCACGTTGCGTTACACATGTGAGTAAAGAAAAACTGTATTTAGTAATGTGATTAACTCCTTAAACAGTAAATATGTGTACCATAACGATGTAGGTATACTCTGATTAAGAGATTCTTATGTAACGCTGTCTGGATCCGTAGGGATTCTTTAATTTAATTTGTGGAATTTGCAAACATGCAACAATGCCGTGTACTCTGCAGCCTGCAGCATCAAGTTTTATAATACATCGCTATATGTACAATACATTTGAAATTTTGTATTGTAGTTTTAAATGGAGGATTGGATTCGATTGGGGAATACTTCGACATATTACTAACGTCTGTCAACAGCAATGATTATTACCTATTGTAGTAGTGGTAGTTAAGTAAGTTGTAAGATATCTGAAAGCCTTATGTAACACTCAATAAATCGTTTGAAGATTTGTCCATATATGTAATACTATCTGTATTGGTAAATTATGTAAGCAGGTAGTACGTAAGAGAGAGCTGTATAGGTAATATAATGAATCCATGCTAATTTAGACTAATTATAATACATAAATATTTCAATTGAATTATTAACATTCCTATACTGCTTTTGACGTTCCGATTATTTTGTGTACTATATACGGGAGTCATTACGGTTATAGTTAAATTCGATATAAATCCCTTTGACCATGGAGACTACAATCGATGATTTTAAGCCCAAAAGTCATTCGCTTAATAGAAACAGTTCCCCAAATAACTATTTCTTTGTACTTTATATGGAGAAATGGAGTTGTGATGTAGTGCGAACGAGTAGTTTATTCAATATTCAGTTTGTTTCAGGTTCTGCAGGTACATATACTAGCTCTGGTATTTGTAGTAGCTCTGCTTATCAAAAATGTATCAAATCAAATCAAATGAAACAGCACTTTAAGAGTCTAAAGGTTCGGTTTTTGAGTTTGCGGATTTTGGGTCTCTGGAATTTGGAGCTGAAAAGTGCAAACTCATATTATGTAGGTTAATATATACTACAATGCTGATGAAATTGTGGAAAATGGATAATGTCTCATAAGGTAAAATCTTCAAATTATTTACATTTATACGTACTCGTGTTTTATTATTATAACATACCCATTTTTTGATGTACGTGTTCGCTTTACCATAGATGTATATTTGACATTCTTACAGTACTTAGATTTCTAAGCGCTACATTCTTTATTCTTTTTTCCGCTAATTATTTAAGGAATTACACATAATGTATATGTTTACTGATGAAAGGAAATATTTTCTAAATAGTAGATTTATATTGTAAACTGAATTGTAGATATTTGGTACCTAAATATATTGCATTTACATGTACACGGTATAGAATAGTAGATTTAGGATTTGGTAGATTAGCACAATATAAGATATTAGTAATTGTTTTATGCTCCAGTCTTATTATTTTAAAATATTGAATTACTAGCTTTCACGTGTTCATAGTATAACAAGACATATACAATTAATAGCAAATTCTACAACTGCTAACTGGAAGAAACTGAATTATAAAGAATGGTATTTTCATAGCATCTAATCTCTCTCAATCAAGTGGGCAAGCTGTTTAAAACCAATGTATATGTGTGGGAGAAACCTGGCATTGTTATTAAAGGTACACATACACTCCATCTTCATAGCTAAAGTTTTTAAAATTCAGGACTACATATTACAAATAGTTACATATACTATTCATGGCAATTTGAATTTTAACGCAATGCTGTTTTAAGGATACCCGTACAGCGTATGCAGAACAACACCAGCCGCCCAGAATAACGCATAACGGCATAAGAAAGTATGTATAAGCTGGAAATAATTATGTAAAGTAAGTAATGAAGAATATGAAAAGCTATGGGGCAGTAACTGGAAAGGCTCATGGATACGCATTAAAGGCAGGTAATTAGCATTTATAATGAGTTTTCCATGTCTTCAGATTCCGATGTATTTGCAACAGAACCATTTGTTGGTTCAGTAATAGATTCCAATAAACTGGAAAACTTTGTAAAATGTAATTCATGGATTGCTTTGCCTCGCGAACTACTAAACAGTCTCTTGTCTGTATCAAAGAACAAGAGCTGTGATAGCGAAAGATGTTGGTCTCGATAAGGTGATTAAAAGGAGTTCGGAAGGAAGCACGTTGTGACAGATTTGCATAGCTCACCAAAGTGCACAGAACGTCTTCAATCCCTGCGGTGGCATCGTGCATAAAATTCAGAATATATTCGGATTCATTGCCGCAGCGAAAAACACGCCAGTTTGGAATTGGTTCCCTCTCCACAACTTGATCATCGGGAATGTCATTATTTCCATCCGTTGCACGTTGTCGATCTAATCCCATGATGTGCAAGTGGGCTGCTAAATATATTCCCGTCTTGTACACTTGTTTCAATAACTTGCTTTCCTGAGATAAAAAAGAAAGAAATTGTACCGCTATGCTAATTTATTGTTTAAATGGGCTATTTATGCATGTACATATAATTGTAGTATTATTAAAAAATAGGATATAATTGTTATCTTTTGTAAACTTAACTCACTCTCATATTGTCCATTGGAGGAGTGGGTGGTAGAGATTACAAATAAAGTCCGTTGCATTCTTGAAGAATCTAAAATAAGATTATAATTCTTGTAATTTTCTGTTTAATCAAGATCATGTTATTATACTATGCAGAATAGTATGTACTATGCTGTAAAATTCATTTAATATAATGCATATTTTATTTTTAAGACTTACTGGATCAGCATTTTTGAGTTGAATTATCTTTTTTATTGCGAGAGAAGCTGCAGTAACCATAGATTGGTAAAAATCTCGGCGAATATTTATGTCTACTTGACTTTGTTCTAAACTGACAGCTTCCGTGCTGTTCCTTGTTCCATTTGTGGGAAGAGTTGTTGAAGTTTCGACTGGAATTGCTTTAACAATTCCACAAGGATTGCCAAGATTTTGCAAAAATTGGAAGTGCGTTACTTGAGTTATCGTAGCCCTTCCAGGGATGTTGGCCATACCATGCACGCGAAGTACAGACCCACATGATAGCCAAATCAATACTCCTGATAATATGCCACAATCATGCAATTTTAGATATGTATTTTTCTCAACGATTTGATTCTCTCTGTTAGTACTCGTACATTAGTATATGTATTTTTAGAATAGGAAAGCCAATGTATTAAGTAATCGTTACCGTATAACGATAAAACCAAGAAGCGGTAAAGAATTGAGTTATCTTGCATGGCTACAGTTTACTATGACTGATGAAGATTTGTTGAATGCAATTTACTGCTAATTGTAAGAGTGATAATCAATAGAAAGAAAATTGTTCCGACTTTTCAGTTGTTTAACTACTAAAAGTGTATACAATGTGAATATATGTACTTATACTATGAATAAGAAATCACTGATAGATAAATGCTTGGTAAATGATAACTATTTTGACAATGCCGTATCTCTTGAGGTAATGCTGGAGAACGTCTATGCTCCCGTATTTATACCTACGATGTGAGCTATGCTATGACTAGCATAAATGGCCCAGGTTCTACAGGAAACTCTGCAATGTAACATGCTGATACGTATGCACATATTATGCTGTCTGTTGAGTCTCTGAAATAGGCTTTAGACTAATGAGGCTTAACATATATATCAATTTAAAGGTAAAGTGTACAATGTAAAAACGTATACTGTATACTTCAGGGTAGGCTGCTGTACTACAGTATCAATAGAGCATGTGTATTGTATTTTTACAGGGTCCTTCATGCACAAAATAATTTAGAAGCTCCAAAATATTAAAACATTGCACTGATCTTAAAAATCAGATTATATGGAAAATAAGTTATTTTTAGCCTAAAAAGATGCACAAAAGTTCATACTTATTTGATGCGCCCTGTACATTTGTTGGTGAATTTTTTTGTGATGCGTTAGTATTGCATTTTTATGGTTTTAATACAATATCCTCAATCCAAAGAGAGACTAGTGGACAGGACAGTGTCGGTTAACTAAACTGCCTTATACAATACAAACGAATGAGTAATCTCTATGTCTGTGTGCGCATACTATTTTTTAAATCACACTGAAAGCCTTAAAACAATGCAACTGTTTAATTGCTAAATACTTATTTATTCTTTGTTAATTACTCAAATGAAAGCATCATAATATTGGTTATGTTTATACAGATACTTATTCTCAAAATATAAACTTAAATAATTCAAGCTACAAAGGCGATTGAAACTAGGGAGCTAATGGCTATGGCCATTAGCCCCCTATTTCCAGTCACTACAGTGCGTAGTGTATTGTATTGTAATGTATGTAGTGTTTGTCCATTTCTAATTTTAGTAAGAAATTAGTCATTTATACTGTTGTCGTTCATCTTTGATATGCAACCGGCAAAAGTATCAAGCTGAGTCGAAAGTTATTTTACGTAAATAGTACAGTACATCGATAGAGAAAGATACTTCATTGACGAACATGACAACTAAACATCACGAATCTTAATTTAATTATATTTAGATCTGTTTTAGTTGTGACCAGAGTGAGTGTAGGTAATGTAAAAATATAATTAATTTAATTTTTACATTACCTATTAATTTAATAAAAATTTAATATTCCATTTAAATTCGGTAAGAACGTTTAGTATGAGAGTCTAGCAATGGCAATATACTTGATTATAGTTGATAGCTTGACCCAACATAGTCCATTTATTGGTCATAATATTTCACACATACTGATTAGTAAACTAGATTAGGAAACAGCATGTGATATTTTTTAAACCCTTTGGCACGTTGTGTTGCACACAAGTTAAATTGGGTGTATCTCACATGTTTGAAAACCTGCGAGATATTGATATTTCCGAGCGTGCCATGATGAGTCTATAAGAGGTTATGTAAACTGGTAGGCATTCTTAAACGAAAGTATGTATTTTAGGCTTCTAAGTGTGCCCTTGAAAATAATATTAAGTTGTCTTAATCCAGTTAGGCAGTTTAGTTCAGATTGCAAATGTGCTGGCATTACAAAATGAGCATACCTTAATATTTCTGTTTAAAAAGAGTTTACATTGGAATTAATATATTAAATGTTATGAGTACGTACCTACACTTAAGATTAGTATTTTTACAATGATATGTAAGTAATTTTGTCATTATTTACAAGAAGCAGTGCAACTGCATGAATTAAGCTTGATTAAACTCGGATGTTGCCCTAAATCATACTTACTTAGATACTACCAGATTACAATAGTTACATTATGTGTAATTTTTGTTCTTTGCTAATTAATACTCAGCATTTTACGGATAATAAGTGTCAACGCACGCACAGTCGAAAATGTGTAACTTTATATACAGAATTAAACATGTGTACTTTAAATCTTCAGCATCCGGTCTAATCTTCAAGTTTCAACTATTGACAGTAACAACAAAACTTTTGTATTAATAAACACAAACTAAACTGAAGAAGAAAATGCGAATTACAAACATTCCTGCTGATGTGGCGGTTAAAGTGGGAGTTTGTATACATTCACACCTGTACTATAGTAGTATTTATCTTACCAACAGTAGTAAGCCAGTAATTTTCCACGGAGTAACACATATGTATGTAAATTAGATATCTGTGCTTCTGGCATCATTATGGCGTATGCTAAAGCATTGTTAGCAGGATCCATACTATGAATTTATATATAGAACTCCATTTCACCACATCATTAATCCCATACATAGTAGTTGCTCTACTAATACAGATTACTAAAAGTTGTCCAGTCGAAACCAAAGGGACTCTTTAGTCCCTGTACATTAAATGGTAATATCAAAATTGTTGGTTTCGGTAGAAACTCTAGTTCCACTGTTAGTGCAGCAGGAGTCTGCATTGTAGAGGGAAGAATAGAGAGAAATGTGAAACTGGGTTTATTTGTAATAGTTTACAATAACGATATATACACTTACAAAAACAAAGCCCAGTGAAATTTTCGTTTATTACCCTTTGTCAGGTTGAACAATGGGTTTAATAAGTACGAAGCTCAGATATCTATAAATATATGTTATTGTATACCCCTACGTTGACAAGGATTCGCCTTTATTAAATTTCGAGATTTAACTTTCATTTTCACAAAGCAATAATCTAGAAGCCTCTTGAAGGGCGAGTATATTATTACATGAAGGCCGCTTCAACGGCCAAAACTTTCATTTTAGAAAATCTTTCCTATAAATATCCAGTTTTTCTCGCTGTCCTTGTTCCTTTGCTGTTTACCAAGTGTGTAAAATCTATAATAGGCTTTTGTAATTTTGAATATCGATAAGGGGTTGTTTGCTACTTGATACACAAAGTGGTGTCATAACATAGTATGGTAAACACGGTTGTATTGAAAATCCCTAAGGTCTTATCTACAGATTAGTTACAATACTACTACATACATCGTACCTTTTACCCAATAACAACCCTTTAATAACAAGTGGGTAGTAGGGTACATATAATATTTTATTATGCTTCGCAAAATACAATGTGGAAATGTCGTGTCCGTCCTTCAGTCTTTTATTGAATTCGACAACTTTAGAACGGGCCAACTTTTTGAATTCTGCTTTTAAAATTTGGTAACATACCTGGGTCAACGAATTACAAGTCATATGCACAAGTACCAGCACAGCCCAGTTTCATATATCGAATTGATAGATACGAATATCTGTTTAAAAATGTCATCTATACAGTATCGCTTCACTATGGCTTTAAGTGCAGCTTTTGTCGTTATTTGTCTAGAATCTGGTAGTAAATGTTAGTTGGTTGGTCGTTAGTGCTTAATAGTACTTTACTTACTATGGCCATTCATTGTTATACTACATATTACATGTGCACGACAATGCAAGGAAAAGAATTTAACACATAATAATATAGTGCACAATATAAAGATACAGAAGCATGCCCCAAGCAGATCTCTAAAGATGAATATGTGTTGGTGTAAGCATTGCATACCCAGTAGACTTCTTTCATATGAATCTGGCTCGCAGCTTGGACTGATCATACCGTGCTGTGAGTAGAAAAGTAAGCTGAAGTAGACATCCTGTAGAAGTTATCCGAATGAATGTGGGAACCCAGAAAACAACATTATTAATTACTATTGAACCTAACACAGGTACACTCATATACAACAGTATTTAAACTGCAATGCTATGATATGAAAGGGAGTAGAATAGAATAAAGAAGTACGCATTACCATTACCTGTATAATTACATTAAGGTTAGCTTGATATGGGCAATATGAGACTAGGGAATGCAAAATTCTAGCCCTAATTCAACCTACATTTTTAAGTTGATTCTTTTTAAAATTTCCACAAAAATAGTTCATAGCACTTATGCAAGCTTATGCAAGCCAAAATTAATTGTTTTGAATTTTTAATGAGTTCCCGACAGTTTTAATACTTTGAAAAGAAACGTTTCATAAATGTGGCTGCGGGTTGAATTAGGACCGAAAATTCACATTAATTTCTCTAGTCTCACATTGCCCATATCAAGCCAACCTTAAAGAACTAATCATACTCTTATTAACTGCATAACGTACATCATTATACACGTAGTGTTACTTTACTTTAGGAGAATAAATGATTAGTTGAAGACGAAAGCTTAAATTACACTGCCTAATATATTTGCAACCACAATCAATTATTAAGGAATATTGTCTCATCATTAAAAATATGTAACATAATTTAAGCTAAAGATGTCGTACATTATAGTTAGAATATTCTTTAGGTCTGCACAAAGCTATAATATTCTATGTATATATTGTGTTGGTTGTCTGATAACTTTCAAGCCTGCTGTTAGGTACCTACGAGCTTCACTCAGCTTTCGCCTTCCTTTCAGCTCAACTAAAACAGCTTCAAAACACTGCACCAAGAGCTTCAGCTCATTTTAAAGTTAGCAGTCTAGGAGTGAGGACGTATACGTCTGTAAGACGTGTGTGTGGTCTTGTGTGTGAACACTTTTGCTACAGTTTAAAGTTTAATTTAACACACTTTGTCTTACTCTATACTATAAAAGTAATAAATTGTGCATGTAATACTCGTGCAAGTGCATGTATAGTATACTACAGAAGTGGAAGTGCTGTATAATGCACACTGTTAGTAAAGGACAAATCTTTACCATCACTAAGAGATGGTAACTTTTTATGTAATATTTTTTATAATCTAATCAGCAAACGAATGATCGCTTTAAAATTTACAGTTGTGGTAGGTAAAAAAGACTAAAGTTCAATCAAGCGTAAAGCAATAAATTATTATGTCTTTACAAACAAGTAAAAAATACTATTTGATTATGTAGGAATGTGTAATTCTATGTAGTGTATGTAGTGCAGTGTGGTCGTGTGGTGTCTATTGTGTCCGGTGCACTGTCCAATGTGTCCAATGTTATTGTTGACACTGCACAAACAATACAATCAATGCAATAACATATCAACATCACAATATAATAGTGCTGGATAAGATTATTGTTATCATTTGAATGGGCAGCCAATATTTGTAAACAAACAAATAGTACGCTCATTAAGGATTAAAGGATATTTAGAGGAAAGATTCCTGTCAATTTTGAATGGTCAAAAATTCCAAGTTTGTTGATTTAAAAACGGAAAGAGCCATCTCAAAGTATTATTGTATTTATTTATCGATTTGGAGGAACAACTTTAAAAAGGTAACACTTAGTTTTTAGTTCTTTACATAGTTGATAGTTTGTTCATTTATTTACAATTTAAATTAAGTTATGTAATTTATACTTAGCTACATATATGGTCATTTTTTACATTTTTATGCAGATACAGCCAAGTAACTTATTTAACGTCAGCTACAGTCTATGTGACAATTGGTCAGCCAAAACCAATCTTGAAGTGGACACTAAAAAACAAACAAAATCCGTATACATACGCAAACCAGACTTCAAACTTGGATTCTATTTACTTGTACAAATATTTACTTTGCTTGGTTAATTAGCAAAACCTATATAAAGGAAGAATGTACAACTAATAACAAACCAATGACACTGCGACATAGTTGACACTTTTTAACATCTACAATCCGCAAGTCTTCAAGTGAAGATTAAGAACTGAACAGAGGTACTTCTTCGGATGTCACATCTATTACAACCTAACACGATATACCTTCAAGTTTAGATTTTCCATCATAATCAATTTCTTAAAAAGGGAGGTCAACGAAGGAAGAAGTAATAAGCCTCGCCGGACTGCTGTTGTTTACGCTAATTAAAATGAAGTATGTTTGTTGATTCTCTTTTTCCCAATTACATTTTACCACTAATTATATCAAAAACTGCCTTAGTTCATAAACATTCCCTTGTTAGTGTTAGTGCATCAAAAGTATTGACAATGCAACTTCTGAGAATTGATTCAGTAATTATGAAGTAGTAATTCTTAATTATTAATAAGTAATGAGCAAATAGGTAGACAAATAGGCTTAGTACATATACATATCGCATAACTACATGTACATATACTTATGTATACTAGTATACTAGTACAGATATATAGTATGTAGTATCTGTATATATTCACTTGCATAGAAGATATGTAAAACGTAACAGTGTGGGCAAAAGCAACATTTAAAGTCTTTGTAAATGCATTCAATAGTCATTACTGAAATCGATAGTACTTCCCGAAACAAAGTTTTCATAAAGGCGGATTACAGAGCATATATCCTGTAGCTAACTACACATAAAATGTTTTATTTAGTTCCAGAGTGTACATGGCCGTCCTTACTCTCTGTACAGAGTGCTATACTAAATAAAAATAGGAATTTAATCTATTATATAATGTACCAGAATCAAGACCTAAGTAATCGGCACCCAAAAATAAGTCATCATTCAGCCATTTAGCTCATTCATGTATAAAAAAATTATGTATTAAAATCCTTCACACATGCCATGCACTATGCTCACACCTCCGTTTTAAATCGCTATTTTACGATTGTAGGAAATCATTGGTAGCCAGCCGCAGGTATACATTGTACTTAAAAGTCAATTGAAGAGTTAGGTAGAAGAAGTAGTAGAAGTAAACTTATGCATAGTGATACATGATTTTTCACGGGCCACAAACTTAATGAAACATACTTAACTTAGCATACTCGAATGCATGACAATTTGTTAAATGCATAGCTGTACCTTCAATTGTTGTTTCTTTTCTATTTAGATTTTGAATTTTGGGAGTCCTGTAGAAAACGACTATAAAAGAGCAATTTTTAAGTCTTAGAAGTCTTCCCCATTAGCTGAAACTGTCAAGGAACCATGTTTCTGAAGCGCAACACGAAGCTGTTTATTTTCATTGCTGTGATATGGTTGTGTGGTGTTCTGTATTTTACAAAACCCAGTCTTACTCTTGGGAATCAAAATGGGAACAGTAAAAAGGTATGTAATTATTTTAATTGTTTAATAATTGTCCTAGGTACATGAATCTGTTAGTCTAAACGATACTCCTTAAATGATTAACTCCTTTGAATACTTACTTACTTATATTCCTGCATATTTCTACGAGTTTGCTGAAAATACTTACATCGGCATAAAATAGAAATTGTTCCTGTCTGTACAAAAATGTAATGAGCATCTGATATGATTATATACATAGATATTATTGTATGATACTGGTTATATGCAGTTAATGAAGTAGGAAGCAATTAAGAGCATGCCCGTATGTGCGTACTTATAAGTATGCACGTTGTACAGAAACAATTTACTTAATGATTGACTAAATAATTGGCTAAAATGTAAATTATGAAGTAATAATTCTTAATTTCTTCACTTACTCTTTTCATTTTATCATTTTACAAGCAATCTCATAATCTCGTATGTATCTAGGTAGGTCTAGGTAGATTGGCAAATTCAATTCACGTTTACTAAAAGTAACATTAGTATGCAATGGTATGAATTTATGAATCTTCTTCCTATCATTCAAAAATCCTAACGACTAACCACCCAAATCTTACCTCACCTTTATCAATTAACCATGTAGCTGTGCTGTGCATTCTAACTATTTCTTCCAGCTTCATTACCGATGCATGAACCAATTCGTAAATTATTATTATTTTTCAATTGACCTGCCTGCAGAGGGTGTGGGTTCCTTAAGTGAATATGAACGGTAAACGGTAAATAAAATAAAAAAGGATGTTTGGAAGCAATTTACTAGAATTTAAGTCGTGCCTTTGTCAAATTATTCTTTAGAGAATTTAACACTTTGACACATTCTCCAATTACCACTTCATAAATTGTTTACATCACATCACCCTAGTTCAGGTCAGGTCAGATTTAAGGATGCTTTGTTTACAGTTCAAATCAGCCATAATAAACCAATGCCTACTATATCCGCAATAACAGTATTATTACGATTATGATCTAACTAGCGTAGTTCAGTGGGTGCTGGAAATGTAGAAGGTATAATCATTATATTTCCACAGATCTTGTTTATTTATTTATTTGCTTTTTATGGGATCCATTGACGAAAAGTAAAGACAAAGGCTGCAAAAGTGTAAAGGGGCAATGCACTTGTAAATGAGTTAATTTATGATTGCAGACTAGATTACTGACATATTATATCCTACCAAAAATGTCAATGCCAGCATAATAGGAATACC
>JAQFYC010002442.1:0-25672 GCA_034694165.1 Tomocerus mixtus
TTAAAGTTGATCCAAATAGAGAGAAGATAACCGCTCCATTAGAAATGATCTTTTAGTCTACCCAAATCCCTCTGTAAACAACATGTCCTTGACAAGAATAGGAACCCTATTAAAAATGACCAAAATTAAAGTTGATCCAAATAGAGAGAAGATAACCGCTCCATTAGAAATGATCTTTTAGTCTACCCAAATCCCTCTGTAACAAAATTGGTCATTCAAAGTGTGAATTAGATTTAATTTTAAAGTAAAGTACAAGTTTGCAAAATTCCGATCATTCGTGTTTTCAAAGTTCAATCTAATAACATTTTTGCAGCTTTCGTCTATGGACAATGAGTACGGAGATGGTGATGCCCTCACAAAAAACTACATATTGGTGCACAGTACAAAAAAGTCCTCCTCTAGCTTCAAAACATCATATTGTTGGCGTAAGATTTATAATTTATTGTCAAAATTCCTTTATTATAAAACTTGATTAATAGGAAGCCTGAATTTCTTACATATAAAAGAATAAAGAATGCATACTTACTAGTAAAATAAAAAAGCGTTACAACTAATCCTGGAACAAAAGATCTGGAATGCTACTATTTGCTTTTAGTTTCGAGCACTCTTGGAGACGGAGGAAGCCCTAAAGCACACCCACCATTTTATTGTTCACAAATGTAAGCCTCCAGCTGGTAGCTCTGCTGAAGAGACCTTTGAACATTTAGTTGGGGCACCAGGTGGGGAATGCTACAAACGCTCAGCGGCTGTTCCGTTAGATTATTGCAAACATTATCTCTTTGTTTGGAGTATCGGTGGGAAGGTATTGTAATATATTTATGGTGGTAGATACCTACGTAAGATAATTATTTATTTTAGATATATTTAAGCATAATTTTTATTTCTTGATATGTAGACAGTTATTTACCCCGACCACGTTGGCTACCCTGTGGGCACTGACGGTGAACCCAATTACTATTTACTAGAAGTTCACTATGATAATCCAACTCAAATAGAAAATGTTCGATTTGAAACGGGTCTCGAACTATTTTACACTCCCCAACTCAGGTAATGCGCCACTGCCTAACGGTTGTGACCAAGTAGCTGAGCTAATCTTAAGTAATGTAAATAAGCAATTTGTTTTCTGGATGAAAATAGTTTACATGTCATATTGGAAATATTTAGCATACAATTCTCACGCGATCCCATATTTCCCCAGGTTTGGAGCACATTAAAATGAATATTTATATTATATACTTACAATATAATTTTTAAAGAGCTAACGACGCTGGAACGATAACAACTGGGCACGAGACTGTGTGGACAATAACCGTTCCCCCTAAGTCTCAAAATTACACAATAGTTGGTCATTGTAGCCCAACTTGTTCTAGGAACATTCCAGAGAGCGGAATTAAAGTATTCAATGTTCTCCTTCATTCCCATTTAGCAGGTAAGATATGTCTAATAAATATAATGCATAGGAGTAAATATTTTATTGAGAAACTGAATAACAAAAGCATAATGTGCAAAAAATTTCAGAAAACAATATTTGTTATAATTGGTAGGCAGAAAAATGAAACTTCGACATTTCAGAGACGGTGTAGAACTTCCATGGATGGCGGTTGATAATAATTACAATTTTGACTACCAACAAAACCGCCCACTAGTTGAAGAGAGAGTAATTCTACCTGGAGACCATTTGACATACGGTAATAATAATTTAGTCGAACTTTTATATATTTGGCAATATGAAAAAATTCTAAAACTTTAGTTGTGTGAGACAAGAGGCATGTGTGTGCCACTTTTTTGCTATTAGAATGTATCTACGATAACATGCTGGCCAATGGATCTGTAATCGGAGGGCTATCCACCACCGAAGAAATGTGTAACGCATTTTTGTGGTACTACCCGGATATTGGTATGGAAATCTGTAGTAGTGAATTTCCCAAAAATCGCATGCTGGAGGGACTTGGCATAAGCGTTGTAGGGTATGTATTTTAACAGTTATCAAAGATAATTTTACTCACCCGCTTTTTCTATTCTACTATTTATAACCCAATTATAATCAGAATTTGAAAAATTTCGCGACAAATTATTAGGCAGAATAATTCTGTGTCCACCGAAAGGGCGACAATCATTCACCATTGAAAATCGTAGAGCATAAACATTAACGGATATATACACATATCTTACATATACATATCTTTATATATTTCTGAATTCAGTATCACGATAAAAGAAAACTTTAACTAGTGAGTATTGGTGTAATGACCATGCATCCCCGGCTTGTATTCTCATATAGGAGGCATAGGACGCCATTAATTTTCTATTGAAGTCGATTTTATTAAAAATTATAGTTGTAGCATTTTTATAAAAAAAAGGGCTTGCTAAATATTTCAGCTCGATCATTTAGCATTTTATGTAAGGAATCACTGTACATAAGAATCTTAAATTGTGTACCAGTTAATTTGAATTTGAATTATATTCAAGAGCTCTATTCATTATTATATTATAAATTAATATTCGAAATCAATATACTTTAGGTCAAGGTGTGAAATTGAAGCAAATATGTTTTTTTCAGTACATCGGATATAGAAGACCCCGTTATAGCAACTCCTACTCAATATGCTGGAATGAGGTACACTGAATATTTGGATACTATTGTACCCTGGACACCAGCTCAAAGAGCCCAAATACAAGAGGAACTCCACTTTGGCCCTCATGTAGGAAAATGTGTTATTGGAAGCGTATCAAGCTCACCAGAACCAAAAGAAGCTGAGACTTACATAACTTACCCAGAAATTACCGAGCCTTACGAGCCAATTGACGAGTGTGCCAATTTACATTTTTGAATACATAATATTGCTATACTTGTAAGATGTGTGTGTAGGAATAAAGTAAATTATGTTATTCATATTGAAGTAAAATTTTCTATATTGTGCACGGAAGAAAGTCTATTGCTGAAAAACTATTTATTTCTTTTATAACTAACATTGACAAACTATTGGGTACGTTTGCAAGGTACTTTAAGTGAAAAATGCCAAATTAAAAGTAGTAAACCTACATCGAATTATATTGGATTTAAAAATAATAATTTAATTGCAATGTTGTTCCCAATTAAGTTATTATGTACAGAAAAATGTGGAGAGCTCAATCAAATTGTATTTCGAAGCCATTATATTCTTTCACTGTGGACTAATTGGACGAGGAGGTGTATTGTAGGTAATCTTAAATATTTCATTGCTTTCGTCTGCCGAGACAAATAAATGTCCATTGTTATTGAATACAGCATTTACTGGTCTTAAGCAATCAGTACAGGAGCTAAGGTTTGGGTCATATAGAATATCCACATCTTCTCCAGTTGGCTCACCATTGCGGAATTTGAGCCAGCCGACACGGTATCCAACTTTAGATGTCATGGAAAATGAGCCATGGTAAGCCACAACAGCGTCTCCTATGGCACTGCATGGAAAAGATCCTTCGACCTCGTCACACCTCCTTCCATTGTAAAATTGAATATCCAACGGAGCCGTGTGGGCTGGCATTGACAAAACGGGCAGCCAGTTCTACAAATATTTATTTCGATATACATTTTGTCTTTCAAATATCGGAATGATTTTTCAGCATTGATTATTGCAACATTACATTGGAAGTATTTCTACACCAAGCATCGGTGTGGACACCATCATCCATAAACTCTAGCATCACAAATTGAGTACCAGCATCGTATCCCGGAAGATCATGAGTGCTGAAACAATAGGGATATCCATAGTGTGTCCCCACAGGTTGATCAAATTTATTCAACTCCTCAGCGGGGTTTCCAATGTGAATGTTGTCACCCAGGTCAGGTCGACTTATATTTCCAGCTGCATTTTCTACACCCCAAAGGACACCATTTAAGTCAAAAGATATTCCAACTTCGTTTCTAAGTCCATCTGCAAAAATCTTTTTTTAAATAGCAAAACTTTTAGTAACTATATAAGTTTAGTAAAGGCAACATGCGTACGAATTTGTATTTATATAGTTCTACTACCCCTCCAAAGATGTAATCAATTCCACCTTCAGGAATAGCTTGATTGAGATTAAAAGTGAGAATTCTAGATCGACTAGAATCAGGATCAACATTGGCATCCGAACCAAGACTGACATAGAGGAATCCTTGGCTACTAATGGCCAATGTCCTTGTAAAGTGTCCCGGAGTTGGCATACCACGGACGACAGTTTGTGCAGGAGTGGTTACGATAGTTTGTTGTCCGGGAACATAAGGCCAACGATAAACATCTGCAGCATTGGATGCATAAAGGAACCCTTGGTGATATGCAATACCGTGATTAATTCGTATTCCAGCAGCACGAGCGTCGACAATTGTAATTTGATTAACACTCACTGTCCCATCTGAATTTTCTGTTTCGACCAAGGCAATAATTCTACTAGCAGTTTGCGATACAACTAATAGGTCACCAGCTTCGTCAACGAGGAGACCACGTGGAAATACGATATCTGCATACTTTTGTCCGTAAAATGGAGCCGCTGTTTCAAAGTTTGCACCATCTACACCACCACTCACCAGAGCGCTTACAAAACATGCTAACATAACAAAGGATTTCATTTCTGTGTCTTTGTTCCTAAAATCGTAACACTATTCAAATTGGTAACAAACCCATTATAGGAACCTACCTACTTAGACAAAAGACTGAAGTAGCTCCATAATTTAAAAAAATGAGGAGTTTATAAAGGCGAGAAATTAATGCTATTACAGCTAACAACATAATTAATCTACATAGATAGGTAAGAGATTTACCATAAACAGATAGACGATTATAAAAAAAATGCAAACAACAGAATTAATCTCCTTGATAATTACATTATCCATCATTTTAACCTGTCAGGGAAGAATGCCGTAAACTTGGTACAATGATCCTTTGTATTCGAACCAAATACCAGATCAGGATAAACGTAGGACTTAAAGATACTTATGGAATATTATTTATTTATACAGGGCCAGTACCAGTTATCCCAATTCTTTCGAATTAAACACTATTATTTTATTACCTACTGCTATAACAATTAGTGACAGATTTTCGTCGACCTGTTTTGCAAAATTGTTTTTTATTAACGAATATGTAGGTCAAGATTATGAGCAATGAGCAACACTGTTATGAATTATGATTGAATTTAGATTACATATTTTTCGTTCCACATTTAACAAATAAAATATGCAAAATGCTGAATGAGGGGCTTTAAAAATCACAGCTTTATTTCAAAGATAGCAAAGATATGTAATAATACATAAAGCAATAAATGGGGAATGAATGTTACATGACCCATTATGCTGGACTAATTGGGCGTGGGGGAGTATTGTACGTAACTTTGACAATTTCATTGCTTTCGTCTAAAGAAACGAACAAATGCCCATTTTTATTGAAGACAGCATTAACGGGTTTAAAGCAATCTAGGCAGGAACCAAGATCTGGTTCGAAGATGATATCCACATTTTCTCCAGTGGGTTCACCATTGTCGAATTTTAGCCAACCAACTCGGTAACCAACTTTATCATCACTGTTCCATGATCCGTGGAAAGGGACGATTGCGTCACCAATAGCACTGCATGGAAATGACCCTTCAGCCTCTTCGCAGCCCCTCCCATCGTAGAATTCCAGACCCAAAGGAGCATTATGTGCTGGCATACTCAAAACTGGTGGCCGATTCTGTAGAAAATATAGATGCATTAGTTATAAATCAGATACTAAATTAAATTATCAATTAATCAATAAATGTATTACATTGGCAATATTTCTACACCATTCATCGGTGTGGACACCATCTTCCATAAAGTCTGGCCACGCAAATTGAGTTCCAGCCTCATAGTCTGAAAGATTGTGGGTGCTGAAACAATAGGGGTACCCATAATGTGCGCCTGCAGGTTGGTCAAACTTGTTCATTTCTTCGGCAGGATTACCATTGTGGATATCTCCACCAAGATCTGGGCGATTTAACTCGTCCCCTCCATTTTCCACACCCCAGAGAACGCCATTTGAGTCAAAAGCGAGTCCAACCTCGTTTCTTAGTCCATCTGCGAAAATCTTGAAAAAGATAAATGTTCATATAAGCCTTCGTTTTCTAATTTTGCAGATAGTTAATTTAATATTCTATTCCTTCATTGCTTTTTAGCAATATCTAGCTACTTTTAAATATCTCCCCTTACCCCTCCAAACATGAAATCAATTCCGTCTTCAGGAATAGTTTGATTCATATTAAAAGTCCGAATGCGAGACCGAATTGAATTAGGGTCAACATTTCCAAGGGATCCAATGCTTACATATAGCATTCCCCGGGAGTTTATAGCTAATGTTCTTGTATCATGACCTCCACTCGGAATAGCCCGGACTACTCTTTCTGCTGGAGCTGTGATAATTGTCTGTTGTCCAGGAGTATATGGCCATCTATAAACATCTGTTGTGCTGGATGCATAGAGGAATCCTTGATGATATGCAATACCGTGGTTAAGTCTTAATGGAACAGCGTCCACAATTGTAATTTGGTTCACGCTAACCGTTCCATCCGAATTTTCGGTTTCAGCTAGGTCAATAATCCTACCTCGAGATACAACTAATATATCTCCAGCCTCGTCAGCGAGCATACCACGTGGATATGTAATATCTGCATACTTTTGTCCGTGAAACGGATCTGTCGTTTCAAAATTCGCTCCTTCTGTTACTCCAGCGCTCAGCAGAGCGCACAAAAGAAATGCTCCCAATCCCAATACAAAAGATTGCATTTTTCTTCTTGTTCCAGGCCAGAGGACAACGAAGAAAGTTTAAGTAGGTTGTTGTCAGTCAGTTTAAGTCAGTCAGTTACCTATTGGAAAATCACAATTTACAGTTTATAGAAATTATTATGTATAATAATTAATAATCAGAATAAAATAAAAGAATTACTAAAATAATATTCATTGTTAATTAGAATATAATTTTTTTGTAATAAATATTATGTGTACCAGAGGACTTCCTTCTTACTCTTCTCTCGTATCAAATGAACACGCATTTTAAAGGTAGGAAGTGTTTTACAAAATTCGATTTTGTGTGTAAAAATTTTTGCATTTTTTGTATTACATTTGATTGGGTTGGCCGGGTACACACACAATGAACAGAGTTGATAATAATGACATAATAATTAATCTCTCAGATAATTACATCATCCTATATAGATTACGGATAATCAAAATATAGTGATAAATACTTACAAAATTTACATGTTCTATAGTAATAAAATTAAGTGCATTACCATTTTAAACAGGCAACATTATACGATTACACACGTCATATAATTAATGCTGTAATTAATGACAGTACAAAGTTCGGAATATGTTATTGGTAATTAAAATCCGGTCCACATAATATCATGAATAAGGTAAATGCGTATTTATCGTCATCGCACTGCTCTTATCATTTCGATTGTTCTCTGCATAGTGGTACCATTCGGGAATGAACTACATTTTAATTGTTTTATTCCCCTATATTTATTTCTGTGGGTTTACCCATATTGTGGTTACTGACAATAGCCCTATTACTTATGCACATAATCACTAGACGATTAGCCCACTAGCGCCGCATTTTGATTGTGGTTTATCTATATGAGTGTGCTTTCGTTATATTTCGAATGATACTAACCGGATTTACATTAAAAAAGCATTTCAATCAATTCGGGTCCAGGCAGGAACATTTGAGTATCATGTTTATTTTATCATAAACAAACAATACAAATGCGAATGCAATGTCCAAATAAATTAAATAAATCGGGTAATTACATAAAAGTAGAACTTTGTAGAACTCATTAAGCTGGACTAATTGGGCGTGGAGGAGTATTGTATGTGACCTTGAATATTTCACTGCTTTCGTCGGTAGAAACAAACAAATGTCCATTATTATTGAAGACCGCATTAACTGGTCTAAAGCAGCCTGAACAAGAAGCAATATTGGGGTCGAAGATGATATTCACGTTTTCTCCTGTGGGGTCGCCATTTTCGAATTTCAGCCAGCCGACGCGGTAACCACCTTTAGGATTCATGTTCCATGATCCATGGAATGCGACAACTGCATCTCCAATAGCGCTGCATGGGAATGATCCTTCAGCATCTTCGCATCCCCTTCCGTCGTAGAATTGGAGACCCAAAGGAGCATTGTGGGCTGGCATAGCCAAAGCTGGTGGCCGATTCTGTGCAAGTTATTTTTTAAATAAATAAGTAGGTGTAGGTATTTTATTGTTCACGTATATTACTGTTATAATGTGTATTAGCAAATAGTAGCTTACATTGTTAAGGTTTCTACACCAAGCGTCGGTATGAACACCATCATTCATAAAAGAGGGCCATGCATATTGAGTGCCAGGTTCATTACCGGGAAGATCGTAGGTGCTAAAACAATAGGGATATCCATAGTGTGTGCCTGCTGGTCGGTCAAACTTGTTCATTTCTTCGGCTGGGTTACCATTGTGAATATCACCACCAATATCTGGCCGATTTAATTCATCTGCACCGTTTTCCACGCCCCAAAGTACACCATTTGAGTCAAAAGCTAGTCCAACTTCGTTTCTAAGTCCATCTGCGAAAACCTTGCAGAAAATGAGAGAAATTGTCAGTATTTATAACCTTAGTTTTTAAATATAAATATTATGCATCTTTTAATGCTCTTTTTAAAGAATTGTAAAATGTGATGGTTACCCCTCCGAAGATGAATTCGATTCCGCCATCAGGAATAGCTTGATTCAAATTAAAGGTCCGGATTCGTGCACGATCCGAATTTTGGTCAACATTGCCATTGGATCCAATGCTTACGTACAACATTCCTTGGGCGCTTATTGCCAATGTTCTTGTATTATGTCCTCCACTTGGAATAGCACGGACTATTCTTTGCTCTGGAGTGGTAATAGGAGTCTGCTGTCCAGGAGTATAAGGCCAACGGTAAACATCGGTGGTGCTGGATGCATAGAGGAATCCTTGATGATATGCAATACCGTGGTTAATTCTTAATGCAGCAATACTGACAAGTGTAATTTGGTTAACACTGACTGTGCCGTCCGAATTTTCGGTCTCCACCAAAGCTATGATATTTCGATTTCCCGACACGACTAAAACATGTCCAGCCTCATCAACCAGAAGACCCCGAGCATTGGGAATATTAGCATACTTTTGTCCATGAAACGGAGCAGTTGTTTCAAAGTTTGCAGCGTCTGCCACTCCAGCACTCAACAGAGCACAAGCAAGAAATGCTACCAATACAATAGGCTGCATTTTCGTTTCTTTGTTCCCGGAACTAGTGGTAATATAATATATTAATTAAGTATAAAAGTGCAAAGTATTTGAAATATTTTATTAAATTCTGACATTTATAAACCAATTGAAGTCATTTGGTTGTTAGTCACTAAATTATTAAGTTGCTTAAGATATTTCTAAGTAAATAGATAGATTTTCTACCTGATTGATTGTATTACTGCTCTCCTCCTCTATTTAATGGGTACTAATAGCAAAGACTAAATAATTACGCATAAATAGCGACACAAAGTTGTCACCCTAATTTTAGAGTTGATTATGAAGCAGTTTAAATGGAATTACATAATGATTATAACAATTAATCACGGTAATTATTTCAGCCACTTTAATCATAAGCTTCAAGGATGCTACTTAATAAATATGGTTTGGTTGTATACGTAAGTTGTAGTTGTAGGTATATAAATATACTCCAATTAAGCTTCGGACATCAGATTTAATTTTTAGCACTCTAATATAGGGATGGAAATGGAATGCCTGTTGCACTTGATATTCGCTTATAAAGGCATACCTAGTTAAGTTTTTCTGTTCGTTAAAATTAGTTCAGAATTTATTAATTAATCCACATATAGCTTTCCTGACTGGCTATGAATATTATAAATATATATTATGTTATTTCCCAAATATAATCTACATGCTATATGTAGTCTTTGTTAAATGCAAATAATTAAATTTTACTACCTATATTGGTATTTATACTAGTATTTGAGATATTGTGTTGGATTTACTGAGTAATGTAATTAGTAGTAATGACTTATGGACAATGCATACATACTGAAAAATGAATAGTAAAAAAATAAAATAAGATTACTGATATATCCATTGCTGGACCTTTCTACAGTTTGACAAACCCCGATTAGAGGTTAGAGCTGATAAGTCTGCCACAAAAATGATTGATTGGCTGAATAATTACCTTTTTTGTTGGCCAATTCGGAATTCCCAATGTGATTATAAATAATTGTTACATAAAATGTTCATTTCGTGTACAGTGCATTAGCGAGTAGGTATTTAGACACAACTGTAGCCAAATCCAAACGAATAATGATTATTTATTAAGTTCATTAAATTATAGTAAAAACTACATGCATGTTTGTAATGCTAAACGGTAATACGATTTTCTAAACATAATTTATTCCACATATTTACATAATAGTATAATTTATGTATGTGGATAAGTGGATATTACATGGCAATATTATTTAGGCAAAAGCATATACATAAAGATAAGAAAATACTATTATTATGTGCATATATGCATTTATTTGTGTATCGACAAATGAACCAGTTTTCACGATTGTTCCTTATAATTGGTGATTAGTTGATTATAGTGATTAGTACATTATGTTTGTACATTTCTGAATATTTATAAATTGATTGTAATCCTAGAAATGCTGCATTATACAGGATATGTTAAAAAATGTAAAAGATATTGACAATTTTTGAATATTATGTAGTGGTTTGTTAGTGTACATTTTCAGTGCACACTTTAATAGCTCAAATACTGTAAGCTGTTTATTTAGTTTTGTCTCAATGGATTGGAATGAGAAATATTTCGTTTCTGGCAAAAATTGGGAGAAATATCATAGGCATTATGCAATAATATGTATGTAGTAAATTTTAGCTTACTACAGCTACCGTATCTAATACGTAACAATAAAAAACAATGATTTTAATCAATAGAATGGCAATACTTCTACATTTGATTTACTAGAAAAATGTTGGGGTTAAAATAATCCTAGCAATTACCTATGTCATGTATGTAAACTAAGGTAGATTTAATTATTTAGCAAAAATAATAATAAAGGTGGTGATGATAATAACTCCGAGATCCGAGTCATCTTATTCTCACCTACAGATATACATCTTTATATAGCAAAATGAACTTTGGTAATATGTAATAATATAAGCAACTTACACTCTTAGAAAGCGCTGACGATAATATTGAAAAAGGGAAATAAAACACTAGTTAGTATACTGGCACCTGGTTTAAAAATTGACTTGGCTAAGGAAGTGATTATATCGGAGTTCTCTGTTTTAGTATTTTTCACCGTTGCTGTAATATTTTCCGCTGCCGTGGTTTTGATCTTGCATGAACACACCGAGGGCGATGGAATTAATTCCATGCTTTCATAACCACATTGATTATCCTTCTCTTCTGATGTGCAACACACTTGAGAACAGATTTTTAAACTTTGGACCAAAACTTCCCCTTTCATTTCGACTATAAAAACTGCAGTTGCTTCTTTAGTGATTTGGTTGTTGAATTTGAGACAGGGAACAGTAAACTTATCGTCACATCTCTGAATAGTTGCATTCGTGTGCTCGAAGGCCGCAGTCGTAAAGTGTCTGTAGGCAAAGTACTTTTTAGGGAATGTTAATTCTTGTTTAGTCGTGTCCCCCCAAATTAGAGATTCCCCTGAAGAGCCTGAAGTAAATGCCAGCCAAAAATAATATCTCGACACACAGGTCGTTCCTACAAAGTGAATAATATTCCTTGATAACTCAACAGCCTCTTCCATTTGATGTACATCTGCGTTTCCATAAGTGCTGGACACTTCAGTTAGCCAAATTGGCTGCTCAAATTTGGATGTATATTCGTTTTTGTCGTAGGAAGCCAACATGAAGTCAGGGGAGGTAAAATTGAAATTTACGGCGTAGGCATGGGTCAGTACTGTTTTACAGGCTCTTCGGCAATTGATGTCCGAAGTGTTGAAATCCATATAGACTTTTGTGACGGAGTACCAAGCATTCTCCGTGCACCCGGAGACCAACGGGTCATTGAAATCCTCTACCATTCTGCAAATTTGGTCCGGGCCCATATTGCAATGATCCCAAGTTACCACAAAATTTTCTGGTTCATTTACAAGCGACACTAGCTCGATCGTTTGATTAAGTTCCTTTTTGATAAGCTCAGTAATATTTTTGATGAAGTAATAAAATTTTGTCTCGTACTCGGTCTTCAGACCTTTGTATTCGTTTTTCATGTAATATGGAGGACTCCAGATTGATGCCATGTACGTTGCATCGGGGTATTTGGACATTGCTCGGTGCATTAACTGCCATGTGCAAGTCCATGTGCTATTTGTGTTATTTTTACAAGAGATATCATACTCATCTTCAGCCGTGGAAAAAAATTGTTCATAGGAAGTCCGAAATCGCCTAATAAAATGTTTTTTTCCCAAAAAAAGACTTAATGCATTTTTACATCACTTTTGTAGCTAAATTGAAAAACTATATTACACTACAGATTAAATAAATGTATTTCTTATGTTCACATGAATTTACATGTAACATGCATTGTGTTAAGGAAGTACTTACCTCAAATGAAGATCGTTGTAAAGTTTGTCGGCTACTTCGTCTATGAGTTGAGGTGTCGCTAATTCAAGTTGACCAATCGATCCCAAATGAACACCGAATCCTTCAAAATTATATTTACAAGTTGGACCACTTGATCTTGATTCTGCCAGATGAATATTCTCATCTGCCTGTCATTCAGCAAATACAAATTTTATGCTCATTGATTAAAAATAATTATTTATTATATACCAGCAAGCGGAAGGTAGAAGTATTTATGTGTCAGAATATTTATTAAATTATTTACCGAATTCTCATTGTTGGCCAATATTTGTGAGTGCTTACTCTGCTGTTCATCTTCACTATAATTCACCTTAACAGATTCAGCATGATTTTCTGAAGCTATGCACAATAAGTACAGAGCACTGGCTAAGAGAAAACTACGCAACATTTTTGGATTATGAGGATTTCTTAAAAATATTTAATTGGTATCTTCGCATTCATACTAGAAACAAACGCTACTGTTGACTGTGTATTCCCTTTGTACATATTACTACATAATAATTATTTTGTATGTAGTGTATATTATTACCTAAGTATATTACTACTTATGTATATTTAACTTTATATTATAAGTATCGTCATTAAAATAAATTCACTTGATTTCAAGGGTCACTTTTACTTTACAAAATAATCCAGCCAGGTCACCTTTACATAGATGTTTGTTAGATTGCTAGTTTTGAGTAATGCAATTGCAATATGATAACAGTAGTACATGTAATGTACATAGTGAAAAAATTTATACGTGTACCTATAGTATCTACTACGTATTTGCGTGCTAAAAAGTGAAACTGCAAATGTTTTTATCCTCGAATGCTATGTATAATTGGACTCTTTAGAATTTGCTGTTTATAACACTAACCGAGGTCAAAATTGGTTGGCAGTATCTGCAAAATTATATTAGTACTATATAGAACATACACTATATGCACTTCGCTATTTAGAAAATAGTATGCTGTATAAATCTAGTGGCTGGACACAGTTTGTAATTTCCATCAGCTGAAAGTGTCATTGTCAGAGCAAATCTCAATCCAGCATACATACGATTATTAAGGTTGACACACCTTCATGTTCAAATACCAAAAGCAACTCGAGTCGCAGCTCACTTTATCACTATAATAAAGCAGATAATACGTAACTATGTTTGACGTGATCAAGTGTTAGAACTTCGTCGAATTGGATATAATTATTATATCAGAACAGAGCTATATGTATATCAGTATATCTACGTACAGGAGACAAATAATAGTTATAAAAATATATTGAAATACTGTATTGTACTTAAATCTACTCTACTGCAACTAAAACTCTCCCAAAACTTTACTGGTTTACTGTACACTAAACATATCACATAATCACATCATCGCGCAAAATAAACGTAAGCAAAAATTCACTGTATTTCAATACAAGAATATTACTAACATACTGTATGCAAAATATTAACAACTACTTATTTACTACTAGTAATGTGAAGATGTTGATGTAGTTTTCCTATTGCGTAAAATTCATATACCTCCATTACCTTCAGTTTTAATAACACTACACTATTTTAGAGAGGTATGAGGAAATAGTTACAAGGCAAGGTTGAGACTGCTGAACTAACTACATAAAAAATTAATTTCCCATTTTCCAACTCTCAGTAGTAATTAAGTTGAGTTGGTTAGCGTAGATTATCTACTGCAGTATGTGGATGAATACTCCATGCATACTGCATAATATACAAAATAATAAAGTAAGTACACATCTGTGAGATTAAAAGCTGAACTGAACAGCCCCCTTTAGTCCTAGGTTGAGAATATAACTTTTGGTCGATAAAAATATAAGAATTTATTAATTGGAGCGTCTTTATAGTTATTATGCTGCTACTGCTCGGCATCTATTTTTATATACTTTCGATAAAAATAAGTATATTATTCTGGAACGTAACAAAAAAAAGAATTCCAGGGAATTAGATTACAAACTTCAGTAATAGTATAATTTCAATAATAAGTAAATGTGAATCACTTCTGAATTATTTTATCTCTTCCGAATGACGATTTCGTGTTCCACAGGCATTAAGAATGCTGTACCCAATTTATATTTTAAAGGTGGAATAGGATTTTTCAAGTTAAATTCAATTTTGAATTTCTGTATCAAGCTTGTTGTAAAGAAGAATAACTGGTCCTTTGCCAAATGTTCTCCTGGACAAATTCGTTTTCCAATTCCAAAGGGAATGTGAGCTTCGTGACGGCTGTTTATTTTTCCATTTTCCATGAGAAATCTTTCTGGACGAAATTCTTGTGCATCCCCCCAAATTTTTGAATCGTGGTGAACAGCAAATGTATTTGCGTGAACCAAAGTGCCCTTTGGGATGCTGTAGCCATGAAATTTAAAATCTTCAACGGCCTGTCTTACAAATCCTAGGGGTAAAATTGATGTAAAGCGCAGCACTTCCAGGACCACTGCTTCCGCAAATGGCAAACTAAAGAAATTAAATTGTGATACGTACGAGTTAATTCCATTACAATTTTCCCATTATGAATTTATACTAAATATTTACCTTTTTCTGTCGGCAAAGCATGGTAGTCTTTCTTTTCCTAGGACATCGTCAATAGTTTTAAACAATTTTTCTTGCGTTTCAGGAAAGTGAGCCATTAGGAAAAAGGTCCACGCTAAGCTTGTGGATGTTGTTTCACTTCCACCAATTAACAAATCGTGAAGTCCATGTAGCATATTGCTTTCTTCAATATATATTTCAGAATTCATGTCAAATAAAAATGAAAAGCCATGCCAAGGAATTAAAATATTTCAGAAATTAATAATTTACCTCCAATTTCTTTATAAAAACTGGATTTCGGATCTGTTGTACTATTAATCTCGTGTAAATAGCAATCAATTAAATCCCTTTTGACTCCATCTTCATATGTCTCCTTGTGAAGATCTATAAAATCATTAATAAACGAAAGAACCGTAGCGACATTTCCTACTACTTCATTGTGCCCAGACAATTTTGGCATCCATTTTCCCAACCAGGGGAAGAATATCAAAGTTCCAAATGCTTTGGGCGATCTCATGTAACTGTAAATAATCACTTGCAATTAACATCATTTTTGTTTCACATTTTTATGAAGAATTATTTTTTATTTCATCACCTTGATAAATGGTCAATTACTTTCAAAACTTTAGGATCAATTGTATCTAGTCTCTCACTTGTGGCAATTCTCCACAAAGAATTTAAGACAGAAACATAAAATATTTTGTCTGTATTGAATGGGGTTCCTAACATTGTATCAAATTTTGCAACCAGCTCATGTATTTCATGGTGGATGAGCCCTTCCATTATGGATTCCCTACCGAGACCAAACTCCTTCAGACTTTTTAAAATGAAGTATCTCTGTTCAGCTGAATGTTGACCAGATGTAAACGCCAGACCTAAAATAACGACAATCTCTGAAAAGTTTATAAGATTATTCAAAATTAATTAGTTTTTCACCTCTGTTGATTCCTGTATTCGTTTCGCCAAAATGAGGTGTACTTGGTCTACCAGAGAGTTCCGGTAGATTAAGGGCTTCTTTTATATCGTTAAGATCCTGCAGCACTATAGACCTTCAAAATAAATTAGGAACTTACTTCCATTTTGATATTTCGAATTTGTTATGTACTGTACAGTGCATAATAGTATAAGAAAATAAGGAAGAAAATAGCACACCTTCGAGCCCCAAAATCCACGCCAATAATATTGCCATATTTTGGACCCAATTTTATCAATGCGATATGGGCCTGGTCCCCAAGTTGGAATAAATTTCCAAAAATAGGCCAGCTACTCGGACCTTAAAATATTTGTGTTAGTGTATTTTATTCTTACGTAGCAAGCAATATGAAGTTGGTCCATAAAAATATTTTCCACAAACCACAAGAGCGCATATCAAACACTAAACTATCAAACATGATTTACAATTTCAATTTTTTTAAAAAATTCTTCGTTGGCACGATTGTATTAATTGAAATGAAAAATGAATCTAAATTAACTGAAAATAATTCGAACTTATTTATGCATTAACTACAAAATAATGACTAAATATAAAAATTAACTTTACCTCGAATTTACTTATTGAAATAGAAATTAAATAAATAATAAAAAATACCATCCGGAAATCCTTTTGGTCGTCTCCTCTGAAGATATAAAATGGAAATGAAGACTGTGGTCAAAATGGACAACAATAATTCTAAATACATTGCAGTGCCAGTCTTTTAATAATTGTTTGCTAAAAATTCGGAAATTGGAAAAATAATGGAGAGCAGCTTCCCAGATATGTATGCAATGTTCGGATAGAATATTCTTTACTATTTTTGTATGTTTTAGGCAGAGCCGTATTTTATAACATGGTAAAAATATGTCAACAACCTTACTAACTAGTTACTACATATTTATTATTATATTATGCCAGTAGATAAGCATTTACTTATAAACTTATATATCAGTGTAGTGTAAACTGCTGCTACACAAGTGTATACAAAAATGGTAAACGCGTCAATCTTAACTCTTAACACAAAACCCAATAACCCTGAGGCTTCACAATCACAACAATTGTTATCTCATCCTCAGTTTCGGCCCTACCCTACGTATAAAGATGCACATCTTCGCATCTGCATCATGTATGCTCAATCTCATTTTGTCTTACACATGCTAGATATAATAATCCCCAACCAATACACATTCGTGAGTTGCATTTATTGTTTGAATTCTGCTTTAATCATCTATAAATATAATATACCTAATGAAATAATGCATAAAATTAAGTTTAGGCTTTCAAATTAATAATTGGTCCCAATCTGTATAATTTCATAAGGCAAAAAGTCTACGAAATACTTTATTGTTGACATAAAGGACGATTTGTGTCGGTGCTGCAGCTGGTTTGTATCCAATGTCCAGTCACAGTGAAATAAATGCAGTTAGACCTATCATTATTTATATCGTCACGCCAATTTGTATAGTTTAGAGGAGCTTCTGTATGGAATGAGGTCCAATTCCCTTCGTGATATAAGTCCGTACCCGCGATCCAAAAAAATTGGAAATCTGAAACAAATCTCAATTAAATTAGTAAACTTCTCTTACAACATAAATGGATCATTAGGATTAAAGGTGAATTTTAGGTATTTATTACCCGGGACGGCAGTGGCTAGGAGGTTGGCTACATATGCATTTTCTTCTGGTGTCTCTATCAGTGCGGCTCTCCAACCATTACGATGGCACAAGTCAAATGTGTCCATTGCATACATTAACTAAATAATATTTATCACGATTGAGCTAAATTAGCATACGCTTACAGCAATTCAGCATTGCAATGTAAAAGCGTTTGCTAATAATTACAATGCATAAGTAGTGTAAGAGCCTCAAATATATTATTTACAAATCACAAAATGGAATAAATTGTGCATTGTAGTAAGGTATGTATTTACTGCAATATTTTCATATACTTAGTTTATATAAAGTTTATTTCCGGGAGATTCTACTTACAAACTGACTAAGATCAATGTAGAAGGTTTTAGCATTGAAAGTTCCGAGGGTTATCCAGGAAGAACTTTTACTCAAATCATCGGAAATACCTTCTTTAGTTTTCAAATATCCTGCAATAAATGAGAAAGTTAAAATTATTAAATAAAATATTTAATTAGCCTAAAGGGATATATTTCAATTGGATTAAACAGATAATTATTAAATTAACTATTTCCAATATATACCCACCCCAGCTCGATGATATTGTGCCTAATAGTAGTAAATAAATAATTGAATTTGTTCCGGATACCATTTTTCACAGAAAGATATACTTAGAAAGAATAAATATAATGTGGAGTCTCCTTAATTATTTTTAAAATTATAAGGTCAGTTAAGTTAAGTAGCTGTCCATATCACATCGATTTTACCAATATTCTCCGCTTATATATGTACTGCAATATTTGACAGACTGCTTTAACTAAATACAACGCACCTAAATAGTTTGGTAGATAGATAGCGATTAGATATGAAAATATTATTTAGGGTTCTATGCTACATATTTAACTCCACAGTGAAAAGCATCCCCGTTCCGACGATTGGAACGTGTAAAGTATCATTAACTTTGATTGAAAAGGAAAAAATGTATCAACACATGAATTGGACTGCATGTTGCTAGGTCTCTTCGAATTCGAGATTTGGCTATGACTGCATTTAGAATTTAAGTGAAGGCAGATAGCAAGTAATTATTTATTTCATCTACCTTAATTAGATAAACATAATGTTCGTCGTCCATTCCCAAGATTTGATAAACACTTGAGGGCCACATTTTACTGGGAAATGTATAAATCACTATAATATATGTAATGTATAGTACAAGTTAGTACAAGTTGAACGAAGCTTATCTCTATTTACAAATAAAACTCAAAGGTTCCTCAACTCTTGACATTTGAGAAGGTTAAAAATTGAGTAAATTGATTTTTGAAGGACACTTCTGACGTTTTTGGATATTTCCCAGCACAAAAATAGCAACACTCATATATAAGGTACATAGTACATAGATATTATATAATTATTTGAGTTAAAGTAGCATTACTAGTATATATGTACTGTATGTATGTATCGTAGGTACAAGGCTCCACCAGGCACGTGTATTGTATCCACTTATATTTTCTTTCAGTTTTTGTAGGAAAACCGTTAATCCAATATGTAATTAAGACACATTTACGACAATTTTTTCAAAATATATGCCTTTCTAAAGCAAATAAAATGATGTCGTACATCATTGGAAAGGCCACAAAATTCTCCATTAAATAGGACCATAATACCTACTAATAGCTAGCAAATGGTTCATTTTTCTGAAACATAGAGAACCAGGGGGACCACATGTGCTTGCGATATACACACACAGCACCGTTTAACACACAAATTAACTGCAAACCTTTGCCAAATTGACAAAGGCAAACTCCAACTCCAGACTCCATAATTCCCATTCAAATCGTTTCCAATTCGGTTTAAAAAAATATAGTACTAACGTTGATTTTTGATTTATTCAGCTTCTGAAAATATATTAACGAAGCATATTAAGCTGAAATACAACAAAATCGACAAAATCATAATTTGATTTACTGAGTTCGAGCTAATTCATATTTTTACTGAAATATTTTAATCGATCACTATCTAATTAACTACACTACTGTGCTGTACTTATTACTATATTCCTGTCATACCAAATATCATAAGAGAATCTACTTGCTTGGTACAAAACACATTAATAAAAATGCAACATACTTTACAGAATTGAAACAGAGGATGTATAGGTATTGTGGAGTGGACTGATAATCTTCTTTAATGATTTTGACTAATAGTTTATATATGATTTCAAATCTATGGATGTATGATATATGTATATGAAAAAGGCTAGCCAAACTTTTGCCCACCCCAAAAAGGGGCACTGCAAATACAAATCTATAAAAAATAAGGTATTTTTACTAAGGTAAGGCATTACATAATATATTAAAGTTCATTATACACTCATTTATTTTTGCAGTAGATGAGAGGAGTTTGTAAAAGTTTTGACGTATTACATTTTACATTAGACTGCATTACACTACATATAACACTAGAATCGTATTTACAATTTTCAATACCAATATGCAATACAATAACTATCAAGTCAAAAATAGCTCCTAACTCTCTTCAGACAATAATAGAAAGCTGTGCTAATGGACAAAAAATAATGCAGAAAGAAAATAAAAATAAAAAGAGTTCAGTAACACGGTGTGTTTCTGTTATGTATCTTGGCGTGCGATGTGCTGTTGTCAGAATGAGCGTGGAAATGTTATATGCCTTTCCCCCAAAAAAATAGTATAAAAACAAATTTATTTCCACGTGTAGACAGCAAAAACGAAAGAGAAGCATACCAGACAACAACAAAACTTCCAAATTTCTATACCAATTAAGTTTCAAAGTCATTTTGGAAATATCAAACTTATAAATTATGGTAAGCATCAAAAAATTTCATATTCCGCTATTATTCTTTTGGTTCAACTGTAACTGTACTGTTGTTACAAATATATTATTTTTATACTAGATATTATGTTTATATAGAGATTAATTTTTTCTTTCTCAGGATAAATATGAAAATTCAGCAGCTCGTCCACGTAAATTACTTCCAAAAAATCATTTATAATTCCTGTCCGAATTATAATTGTATAAAGTATACTAAATTATGTAATATTTTTAGCCGTTCACTGGTGGTACGACTCTAAAGAGGCAGGAGTTCGCAATTCTGTTCCAAGTAATGAATGGAACAGGAGGTCATCTTTGTCTCAACAGCTAACTAACTCTCCTTCAGTTCCTGGTATGTTTTTCAGTTGCATATATTCCAACTTTTTCATTTAACTTTTTCAACATTAATTATCATATTTTTATTTTATGTCTAATACAATCATTTCTGTGTGATTTCGGTAGTTCGTTACCAATAAGTGTTTATATATATATGAATATGAAACGTATGAAAGTAAAAGTTCTATTATTCTACATAATATAGGATCAAGTGGGACGGGGTTCCAGGCTGGAGTTCCAGTCCAGCAACAAAGGAGAGACAGCTTAAGAAATCTGATTCATTTGTGCGATTTTGCTACTCCATAATTAATACCGCTATCTACAATTTATAATTGTCATACATATTTCTCATGTTCAGCTAACTAATTCAGCTTTAACTTATGTAAAATTTGAGGGTATCTTATCTGTTTTGTAAATTATTATCCCAGTTTGAAATTGAAAACGATAAATCATTAAAACTTTGCTGACAATAAATACCAAAATTCTTTTTATACATTGCTGTCCAGAAATTAATTTTTCGCTACTAATTGTAAAGTTCAACCCGTTCAACCTTTTGATTTAACTTGTATAGTGTATAAAGTAATATTCATAAAATCATAAATACAACCAAGCAAGCAATACAAGTAACCAAACAATTTTCCTTGCTGGACACCAAAAATTACATAGACATTTTGAAACGATGCCACATTATCAAAAATATAATTCAAGATTTTATGTGGATATACCTAGTACTACACTATAATTCGTTCCTAATTCATATCCCAGTATTCAAGAAATAAAATGTAAATCCAAATTGGTCATTTTGGTATAATAATTATTGGTATTTTAACAACATTTTATTCATTATTCACAGTACGTGCTTAGTAGCACTACTTACATAAAATAAACAAGTTTTACGAGTAGGTACCTATATAAATAATATAGTATGTGCTTACACTTGGTAATGTAGTGTAAGTATCATAATAATATTTTATAAACTAAAATGAAATAATATAAATAAGTTAGCTCAAGTTTACTTGAACAGGGAACATAGCTATGGTAAGTAGGTAGATACATGAATTTCTAATATTACATATTTTACACATTTAAATTATTTAAAAATACCCAAAAGCAACTCGGTAAGTTTTTATTAAGTATTCTGTAAAGCAGTTCTTCTCATTTAAAGCTAATTTAATGTTATGTGCATTACATGCATACATAAAATACAACTACAATTCCTCAGTTCTTCTTGACAAACATTAGACATGATTATTAGGTTCTAATTGAGAGTAGCAGCATGTGGTATAGTAAACTCGCTTTAATAAAGTGTACATATGAAATCCATAGTGTTGTTAATGCACATTGGGGACATTATCGTGTGCTACTTTACCCCTTATCTAATCTACTCTACTGCCTACTTAACACGTCTTAAAAATAACATTACATATTATACCTGATTTGGCTGGTGTGGTTTGGATGACTTGACTGGTTCAGTTGGTAAAGGTGAGTTGACGCTAATACGCCATAGGCATACTGTAACACGTACATTACAGAAACTCTTCTATTTTCAATTGCAATAACGTGCTAATGCGTTGCCATTATTTGTAATTGAATATCTTCTTGACAAGAATGACAATAAAGCATAAAAGTACACTAGTCAATGCCGACGCATAATAAAATCAACTTTTGCATCCAGCTTCTTGTTTCGTGCAAGGTATTAAATTATGTGGTAGGAAACATTGTTAGGAATACTAAATAAGTATATCCTTTATTTTACATTTGCGACGAAAGAGAGCATTTTCTTGTAAGCATTTGAGAATTCGCACGAATCCATTTGTTAGCCACTGCAAACGGCAAAATTGCAAAAATTATTTTTGGCAATGCACTCTTAAGATTTTTCAGACAATTTCATATAGTATTAGCTTTAGGACGAATATTTTTACCTATTTTCTTTCCATAAAGAATAGGACATCCTCCATGTAGGGCGTAAGGGTCTTTCTCACCGTTACGTTTTAAGTTGTACCAAAAAATGGCTGAACCCTTGATAGGTTGGGTAAGTATTCCCAACTTAGGAAAAGCTGTTCCTCCACCGGCATCCACATCTGATAACTATTAAGTAAAATTAATTGTGTAATTTAGAAATTCAAGTAAATTAGTAAAACGGTTTGTTAGATTTATTACTTACGTAGTATAAAACAGAGGCCAGACGATCCCCTTTCCTACTGCAATAATATGTTTTAAAAATCCAATCTTAATTTGTATTCTATTAAAGTTTGCAATAATTTATTTTTATCAATGAATGTTACTTGTAAGTCTTACATTTCTTCTTTGTGGATGGTATGCATGAACTGTAGATAACAGATAATATTTTATTATTTATTAGGTACTCTCATTAATTCATATTAAAATTTTTGAACGTTTTTGCGAGCCACTACTTGGCATTAATGAGTACTAAAATTAATTTCTTAAAATTTTTACCTCTGAATTAAAAATATTATCATAATGAGGATTATAATGACCCCCGATTCCGTAACTGGTAACTTGTAAATCCTCTGCAGCCTCTTGGCCTACTAAATTCAGCCCTGTAATTAATTCGGTAAGTTTGGGAATATTGGCAATATCAGGATGCTCTCTTTCCGCAATCCAAGTTGTGGTTGAAGTTCGCACAGCAGAAACTATTTCAGAGTTTTTAGCAACTCCCTGAACTTTGGATCGAGCCATTCGAGATGCAGTTTTCTTGAGTATACTTGAAATTACTGAATTTGATAGGATGTCATAATACTGCAAAACGGGAGGATTCTTGTGATGTCTTTCAACTTTTATGGGGTCGAGAATGAACGTTGAACCTCTTGTGTCCAACCAACATCTTAAATCTTTGGTATTTTTTGGGGACTAACAAATATAAAAATAAAATTAAGGCACATAGTTTACTTAGATTGCAAATACAATCAATTTTGAAGATAAAATCATGAAAATTCTTACTCTTAGGATTTCTCCTCGACAAAGTGCAGCGAAATTGGTGAGATCATAGACAGAATCTTCTTTTATGTAAATTTCATATTTTTTAGTGTCCAAAACTCTTTGGCGAACGTTCCAATTGGTAAGATTGGCGTAAATGGAGGTTTGAAAGACATATGGGTTTGTTGGCATTGCATTGCGCACTTTGTTGTGCTAATAAATATCCCCATAAATAAATTAGATCGGTAAATCCTCAGCTTTTGAAAGTAAACTATGAAATGATTCATTTATTTGGCATACCAGCGCAATGGCCTTTTGCATTTGTTCAAAGACGAGTTGAGATGATATAGTTGGGGGTTGCTCTTTGGTTGATAATTGGTATGCAGCAAGAAGCCACTCGATAGCCCTGGTGTAGATATTAGCATTCAGAGAGTAAACTCCGATGTAATTCATATCAGCAGCTGTAAGACCAGAATGTGTCTCAAACTCCACGAATTTCCCATTGCCGAACTGTAAAGATTAGCGAAAAATACTTAGTATTTGTTGTTTATCATCTTTTCTGCATTTTTGTATTTCAGCCGTGTGGCTGGGTTTTTCCTAAGAAGCTGCATACAATCTTATTTGCGATTATGATTTGAACAAAGCTTGCAAGTATATACCGCAATATTTATTGTATCTGTCTAACTGGACTTGACTGATAGCTAAAAAGATAAGCTAAGGTAAATAATTAAACCGAAAAGATGAACTACGAAGTATAATAATGGTAATATGTCAATTGGGAGCACACGGACTGAATCTTAAATACCCTCAACCGCTTGCGGGCATATGTATTCCCTGTATATCAAGAGATCGAGTGTGAGATGCGTTTACTTAATTTAGTATACATATAAAATACGATTTGCATTTTGTTGGTTTGGACCAGAGGGCTGGCTTCTCATTTTATTGGTGCACGTGTGTTGTGTAGGCAAATAGCTATCGAGAGATCGAGACTTAGTTGGTATGATCAGATTTGCAGCGTCAATATATATTTATTTATTGCTAATTGTAAAATCTTCTACATGACTTGTTGGGCTTTGTGTATTGCTTGCAAAGTTTGCGAAAGGTCGACAACCAATTAACAGCGTTTATAACGTAAATACAATCATTTCACTTACATCGGACACTTCCACGTCGTAAGCGTCTTGAACTCTAAGCAGGGCTTCTGTAGCTCCGTTAACGTCCTCCACTTTTGGTAATACTTGTCCTTTGCGAGTCTTTTCTAATATTTTCAAAAATCCTGAAATTTAAAAAATATGCTTAGCAATTTTAAGGATTTAGTATCTATTTTTATACTTAAATCGTTACTGAATCCCATGAAACAATCAAGAATAATTTGATTTCATATTAAATATGCTTATCAAATATAATCGTGAAAAATAAGCGCATAAACCTTAAATAAACGATCATGAATATGAATGACAAATATATATATGAATCTGTAACATGTTTTAAATACACCTAAATGACTAATACTATACAACATGTTTGACTTCGAAAATAAGAAATTTCTGCACTGAGAGTAGAAAATATAGCTAGTAAAATTAATAATTAGGTATAACAATTGTTACAATTCTAAGACAATCTAGTCATATTAATTTACTGTACTGTTAAATACAATATAAGTAGGTAAATAGGTAGGTAACCCAGGTAGAATTTCAGGACGTTTTTAGTTAGGGATCTGAAAGGGAACGCGGGATATGCTTGGGAAAATTTTATTT
>JAQFYC010002443.1:0-25671 GCA_034694165.1 Tomocerus mixtus
TATGAAAACGTGCATTACATATTAGTTAAGTAATAGCCTTGTGTTTTGTGTGAAGTGAGTCACAAATTGTGGTATTAAGTACTGAATATAATACGTATTCTGGGTAAATTGTCGCTTGCAGCTTGCAACGTCACTAGGAAGTAGCCATTGCCATATTCCAGCAAACTATCTGTAATAAAGTTAAACTGACTTTGACCCGTTAATTGGTTGTGTCCCCACGTTGTTGGAACATGTAAATCCCGTGTATTCTACATATATTAACAACATTTAATTCTGCTTCTTTAGTTTTCAGCAATACTATAGGCAGTAATAAGGAAATTGAAAAGTACATAATAATATACAAAATACAAATAGCGAAAATGATGAATGTATGTTTTTGCAAATAATATGAATGGTATAATGCGTAAAATTCATAAAATTGCATTTCCAATAGCAATTTCAATATTTTGAAGCCTACGTTTTAAAATCACTCCATTTACAAATCTTATAATTGTGCCTTACATACAGATAGCTACTAATTTCTTCTGTTCTGTTTGTTAGTTAATAGCATGTTAATTTGTATTGTTATACTAAATGGGGCTCAATATCTGAATGAACAAAGGAATTTGTAAGCGTGCGTGGCTTGACTCGCAAATTCATTCATTTAGTCGGCATAACCTCTTTGCAGTATTTATGCAATATCAATTATTATGTATCGCCAGATACATCATCAGAAGACCAAGGCCGGGTGTCCGTGACGTTCGTTCGTTTGTCACACCTTTCATTTACACACTACACACTACACAAGTGTTTTTGGCTCAGGTGTTAGAGGGGCACTGTGCTATTTTGTTGGAATTTAGTAATAAAAGTCTTTAATATACCATTTAAACTATTTTCATCAACAAAACCGGTAGTTTAGTGTAAAACACTTTAAAAACAATTTGACTACTGCGATACATAGAGACATCCTTATTTTGATCGGTTTATTAATCATCAACATAAAGAGATGAGAGGACAAGCCAAAGCCAAGTCATACATCAACGACTATAATATTTACTAACTAATATAGGTATTTATCCTTTGAATATTTGGAATGTAGCCAGCAAAACAATAAGATTCCATTGTGTAAAGGCTCCTGCACTTAAGAATGTTATATCGAAAGTTTAGATTAGCTTTTTATATAACGTAGGTGTTCTGCCCTCTGTATGGTACATAGTTTTCTCAAGGTATTTGGTGTACATACGTTTCAGGCCAGGTAGTTATTTCGTCAGTTGAATTTAATACCTTAAATTGTATTGCACCTACTTAGCTAAAGAGCTAATGCATTAAATATTTACCGACATTGTTACTTATGTATGATTTATAGCTTTGTTGGAGGAGCTTGCATGTCGACAATGAATTAAGAGGTAGCAATCAAGTAAAAGTTACGATTGACGCAATAAAGTAGTAGGCGTAGATTGAAATCGGAATGTGATTGCGAAATTGAAAGTTGACCTGACCTGTGCGAAATACTTTATCTTTGCTATAGGAGTTAACAAACAAGGGAAATATTTTATCTTAATCGTCATGGAATGTAAATGTAGGTGTGAACGAATATATTGTGTGCCTGGCTATACATAACATAACAATAAGCATTATCGGTACGCCTACTATTACTATATGGATTTGCAGAAAGTTCTAGAATATTTAATTACTAATAGAAAATACGTTTTGCCTTGATACTGTAATAAAAGGAACATTCCTTCGGGAAACTTTGCGTGTGAAAAACTCGAGGAAGAAAAGGGAATTATAATGGTAGAGATTTTTGTCTAAGGATTTAGGGCAATCATTCGCGAATGCGGTTTGGTTGTTGAGTCGGGTCACGGTATGTTACGGCTTAGACTAAATCGTAAGTACTTTGATAACTTGCCAACAACAACGTATCCGATAAGAAATTGCATAAACAATGTAATAAAATAACGCAAAGTGAAATGGTGGTAAAAGTTCGTGGACAGGTTAGGTCCGTTTAAGCAGCCACGTGTGCACAATCGTTAATATTACTTTTTGCACAGTAAATATTGTTATGGTCCGGGTTTCGCCCGGATAAGTGGGAATGTCGTGAATGGCAAAGAAGAGGAAATATTAATTTGTTATTCGGTCACACGATGTGTCAATTCTCTCACTTGGCGAAAACATAATAAATAGGACATTAAATTTGCAATTGCCAAATGCTCTGTTATGTACTTAGGTAGAGAAATGGCTTTGTTCTGCTTGTCTTTAAGTGTTCAGGTGAATACATAAAATAATAAATTACTTATATAAAATAGATAATGTAGGAGCATAGCATACCTAATAGTAAGTATCGATAAAAAACGAAGGGATCTTTAGCAAAGTCAACTTGAGAGTCGAAAAATACACTCAAGTGAGTTCAGTGCGTGGAATATTTGACAAGTCCGTGCAAGAAGCTGGAATTTACTATTTATCTATGTTTCAGGTAGTTTAGGTCAGGTCAGACCAGGTTTTACGGTTGTTGTTCTTGGATGAATACACGGAGAAAGGAAATCGGAGAAAGAATTTCCAGCTCGCTTGGCAATGTGATGGCTAACAAAGATTAACTTTAGTATTGCATTAGTCTACCTCGTTTCAGCATTCATAGGAGGATCCGTAACGTAAACGAACGTTAGTAAATAGTAATGTACAGTGTGTGTACTGTGAATGCATACTTAAAGCGTAGAGCAACCTCTGCTATACTGTAAGATTGTAACAGATTCGCATCTGGTCTGGATTGGATGGCAAGGCAAGGCAAGTCCATAGAGACAAACTGTTGTTGTGTTCTGGGTATTAAAGCGAATGTAAACATTCTAGTGGCTTGCCTTTAGAGTTGGACAGCCAAAAGTAATGTCGTGTTACTGAACTATCTCAGTCAGTGTTTGTCAAAACCCTTCTGAGGAACTTGCTTATTAGAATGAAAGGTCCCTAAATACCGAAATTTCTTCATACGTTAGTAAACAGGCCCGTGGTGAAGAGATACACGATATCTCGACTAAATATTAGTGTTTGCAATCTTTTGTAGCTTGCAATACTAGTTTGAATAGATGAAAGAACTGTTTCATGAAGCATAACTTAGCTTTCACACTGCTTTTCTAACCGTGTGGGAGGACCTTTTTATTCCTAACCAAAAGAAAATAGCCCAAAGAGACATTTTATCTTGTATTGAATTTATCTAAGGTCCGACGGCGTGGTCTTGGTAAACACTGATCCTGTTGTGGCCTGTTTTGGCTTTATCTTCATACAATACCCGAAAACCGACATTTTCAGAGACATATAAAAGAGTCAGGAAAACCAGGCCAACCTGAGACAGTAGTACTAAACCTGGAAAAGTAAAACAATGTCCACTCATTTGAGGATCTGGAGGAGAGAAAGGAAAGGGGAATGGCATTTAGGGAAAGGAGACATTTGGAGAAAGGAGGACGAAGGAACTTCTGGAATTACTTTTGCTTTCTCTCTCATGTGTTCTTGTGTGAATGTCGTTGTACTCTACTTATAGTAAATATATCAATACACTACAATAGGAAATCTCACTCACGTACGTAACTCTATCCATCCATATTGCATCTTCTTTTATTCTCCCTACTTTTACCTACCTAACTTGCTTATATACAATACATACCTATACAAGCAGATACAGTTTAGCTTCTGTTATATGTATAGGTGAATGGGAATCTATTTTTTATGATTCCCATTCAAGCGAAGGAGACATTTCGTTTAGTTCCCTCGTTTTCCCCATCTTTTACATACTTACTTACCTTCTCCTTCTCTCTATCTACTTATAATACAGTAGACAGACGGAATACACTATTTCCCTGTGTCCCTGCATGTACGTGTCATCCAGTTACACAGTGTATTGTATTCTATTGTAGTGTATCTGTATCTACAACAAAAGACAAGACAAGAAATGCAATGCAACCTGAAGGAATGGGAGAATCCGTTAAACGGATAAACGGATTCGACTATAATGCCACGGAAACCTCTTTCCAAATCCCTCTGTCCTACATTTAAAGAGTCGAGATCAAGGAATGGACAATCCGTCTAATAAATTGTCCCTTTCTTTCTCTACAGCAGACTTTCACTAGTCATCACACACACTAAATATTATATAAAATATACTTTTTCTATAAAGGAATCTAATAGGTACACATTCTTATTGTTATAGTCTTATAGATACTATATATAAATATAAATGCAGGTCAAAGTCGTATTGTCACAATACTGGGCCATGAAATGTATTATTGTGCAACATTGTATTTGTGCAATGTAACCTATGTTTATATGTATCTGTACTTGGCTAAAATATTTGCACATTATTATAATTTGGTGCACTATGTAGGTATATTATACCTACTTACATTCTGGCATGCCATTGTTATAGGAAATGTGTCAATAAAATCGGCAATTGTGACATTATATGATTATTTACGTACACAATAATTTAGGTAACTATTTATTAGTTAAAAAAATACTCGTTCCATTTTCTATTGCGTATTTTATTTTTATTTTGTTAGGTGCACAGCAACCTAAAACCTTAAGAATCTTGATGAAAATAAGTGGCACTAGAATTTAATTCGTCTATTTCGGTTTTTCCTATCGACATACAATTAATTACAACAAGATTGTAAAAGCCTCCGAGAAACCATTATACTTATGTATAATGAATATAGAATTAATTGAACCTTTAAATTGTTGAGCAAGCCTATAGAGAGACTAGACCATTACGTCTGCACCAGAACATAACTATTTAATTTAGTTATCACTTTATCTTCCTTTGTCTGCTTCTTACACGTTAACTTCCAAAGTCAATTCAAGCTAAGAATCAAGGTTACAACTAAACGATTTTATGTAGCAAGTCTGCTAATAATTTATTAACCATTTTCGCAGTTTATGTGTTCTAACTTTGTAACTTACGTTACTCTAATTAAAATATATTATTATATATCTAGATCAGAAACATATATCTAAAGGTACTATATAGATATACATAATAGATGCGTACAAAGTTTATATACTATTATGTACTATATGTATTAACTGAATCTTTGTGAAAGGGAATTTAGGATAGGAAGTACTTACTACCAGGACAGACAAAGTGGCAGAAAGACATTATTGTTGACAAGGACACCGGACTGGATAGATAGATAAAGAAATAAAATACAATGTATGTCAACGTAGAATCCACTGGATGGGTAGAAGTAGTTAAAAGTTAAGTAGCAAACCGACGTAGGTACTTATATAGAGCATATTATACATACAAATAGAAAGAGACGGAGAAGTCAAACTGAATCCTATCTTGACTTGGCATGGCATGACATGGCATGTGGAGTGAAAAGTCGGGTGAAAGTGGACGAAGCTAGCGAACCAAAGTACCTGACAACACAAACTAGTAACAGCAAACATCTCTTTTACTATTTAAGGACGGGAGAGAGAAACTCATTGTCTCGTCTCATCACGAACCAATGCCCAGCACAAACACAAAATACAATGCTAAATACATTATGTCCATTGTTACTTACGGACTACGTAAATGATTCTGAACAAAGTCCAATACTCAGGTCTACTATCTGTATGACTATGGCCAGTGTACAAATAAACACACACACGCGCACGAAATGTTTTACAAGAAAAACAAGAAAATAACTGAAAAATGCACTAAATGCACAAAATTGAACACCAGAACTAGCTGATATATGTACATTAATAAATAAATAATATTATACTAGAGTATGCATAGTCAAGCTTGGAAGAACCCAAATGAGATCAAGACCACTTCGCCGAACCTTAGTAAGTCAACACAACAAACAGTTTCGCAAAATATGTTTGCAATTTCATTGCAAAAAATTAAACAAACCTTAAGCGAAAACAATTTAACAAAACTACATTAAAAATTGAAATAATGGTACCTTTAGTTACAAATTTTAAAAATGAAGAGCATTTTTAAGTGTTAGAATGATTACGACTGTTTATTTTAAATGACCCGTGCAGTTTAAAAAACATCAGAGCAGACTATTTGCATAAATACGTATGTACTTAAATTAGCTACGCCAATAGGGAATGTCAACTCATAACATCTGCAGTTTGCATTTAGGAGGAGGGTCCAGGAAATCAGGCGCTCATGTACAATATGGCGTAAAAACTTTGTCATAAATTGAAGACAAAAGGTGTAGGGTGCCCCAAAATGGTCCAGAATTGGAGATGTCATATATTATAGACGTTCCCATAGACTTACACACATGTTTTGATAATTACTTGTGACGCTAGCGCACAAGGGTTCGGCGAATGTGTCTTGACAAGGAGTGGCTAGAACAGCGGACTTAATAGGCAGATGCTCTCTTTTGTTCTGAAGTGAAGGAACTCTAAGATAGCTTTCTTTGGTTCTAGTTGAGTTAAAGTTATACCAATTAGAGTGCATACTTACTTTAGTTACTTAGTTTCTAATAGAGAAAGCCGGCTTTCTCTGTCCAATCTATCCTGAACAGAACTTTCTTCTGTGCGAGCCCAGAGTGGGCTGGTGTCCTGTTTGATTTCCTTCCAGCCTATAAATATCCAGTTCCCCTGCCTGTCAAGTTTGTCTGGTTTGGCTTGGCCTCAAGGATCCCCCGTCTATTATTTCTCCCATATCTACAATGTTATTTATTGCTCATTGCTCCCTATATTTTTTATTGCCAGATAATAATATCGTTATTATATGTACCAACAGTTCTACATACATACAACAAATATTTCTTTATTTTATCTCTGAAATTTCTGTATGCTGACATAAGTAAGTCAAGTGCTCGGGCCAGGAACTATGCATTTGTACAAAGAAAAAGGAACCTACATATGTACAGATACATACAGCAAGGAATGCATGTTATATATTTATATCTTTATGAATACATTAAATCTCAGACTTATCCTTTATTTATTCATATGCATAAGTGTATGTACATACACTATGATATTAGTAATACAAAACTTATGTATGTAGCCAAGTAGCCACTGAAAAAAATTTATAGCGATGATTTCATAAATCTCGGTAGCCTTATTCTCCGCATTATTTTTTTATGCTTGACACAATTCTGTAAAACATGTGAATATGACATGGTGTAAGCCAACAGGGCACATTGCATTGTTGTCTTATCTCTCTTTAGTTTTATCACTACGTTTTTAGTTTTTACACAATTACTATGTGTGTAAGGACAATGCTCTAGTATCTCCTTATTAAGCCTGAACATTTTAGATTTTATCACACCCCATAATATGTGTGTATAGTTTTTAATATCCTTAGTGCTATTTTTTGCTATTCGTTCCACAATATAATAACGGTGATACATATTTCTATTATGTATACTTATAAGTATGAAGGAAAGTGAAAGAGAAAGCTGTAATGTTTAGCACTGTCGCAGTATTACAGATTTCCATCAAGTTACGCTTTTATTTGACCTTCTACATAAAAGACTAAAAAGACTAAGTACGTAGTAAAATATTCTATTACATTCTATCACAATGCTTACAAGGTTCTCTAGTATTTTACACACGGATTTATTTCATTGAATGGTTAAGCTTATAATGTAGTAGTTTTATGTAACCAAAATTTGTGCTCGTATTAAATCCCAATAGTATAATATGTATGTAAGTAGTGTGTTACCATTTGGAACTGGATCCATTTTTTCTTGCACGCCTTTTAGGTAAAAGTCTCATAATGTCTTTGCCTTTTATAGTTGGTTTTGGCTTTGGACACTTTGGAGGAAGATGTTCTCTTTCCTTGCTACGATATTTTTTGTAGGTACATAAGCCACGGCACTACTATTTTTCCCTGTTCTTCGATAAACTAGATTTTTTCCTCAGGGGATAGATATATAATGTGTTTTCCAGTTTTATCAAACATGACACATATGACAAAGTAACTAGATATTATTTCATTTCATACATCCATTGAATATATAATGCTATAATATAATCACCACTAGTCTTTTACGACAAGTCCCTCTTTGTCATGTCAAATAATAACTTCCTACACTATATATACACTACGCATTTGAAACTAGATCACTATTATTTGCCGTATTGTGTTGCAGAAGTATTTTGCTTGTCATGTGCTTGCCTACACATAAATAAGTAAGACGATCCATAACATATTCAACAGTTCAATCAAACAAACAATTCCGAAAACACAATAGTACATACATAATACGTAATATAGCAATCTAAGGAAGGAAAGATTCTGTAGGATGTAGGAGTGTAACAATTTCACTTGGCCTTATATGATTTTATGAACTGGGATAAAAACGTCAAATAAAGACAGAAGACACGTCTTTGAGAAAAATCGTCTTGGAAAACAATTTAATTTAATTTGAGACGGTGTGCTACTAATATGGCCATTACTATTTCTTACGTAATCTTACTACACTCAAGTACAATTAAGGGATTTCACGTTTTTTAATTTTCCACTTCAGTTCACCTTTGAATTGAACCATTGAACGACTGAACTAAATAATTTAGTATTTAAGTCCCATTAGTTAAACTAGAGCACTTTTAGGAAACTTTTAAGTTGAAGAGAAGGCTAAATTGAGTTATGGATCACTAAAGGAGCCAACTAACCAACTGCAGCTCTCTTTTAAGTAGAACTTCTCTTTATTAGTGTCGAACTAACTCGTTTACTTTTGCCTTTTACTCTTTTACATGACTGTAAGTACTTTACTTACAACTGTGACTACCAATAACAATATTATAATTCTCTACTTACTATTTTATAGTAAGTATTTATTTATATTCATAGAAATGCTTAAGCATATTTTAATGATGGATTTCATTGATAGCTAAGTAAAACTGGATATGGATAACTATTTTTGTATATGTACATTTTCATACACTATACATATTTATGTGTGTGCTCTTGCAATGCTTTTACCTGAGATCGCTAACCTTAACTAAAATGAATAATTTAGCTAAGTAATAATTATATAACTAACAAACAAATTGTTATTTAGCTTTTGCTACAAAAATTCACCCAGATTATGTATTTCACGTCCTTTGTGCTGTTTAACCGTTCCGTGGCTTTGTTCGATGGAAATTAATATTCTGCAACTGGAACGAAAAATAACATCTCTGCGTTTTCACGTGGCTAAATCAATTGAATATTATTGTTTAGCTACCTGTTAATGTACAGGGTGAGAAATAGCAAGTAAATACATCAGCAGCACTACTACAAAGAATAGAAGCCTATGAAGTTTTGAAATGGATAAATAATGCAGATTTGGTCAGGTCCCTCGTTTCTGGGTTTGATATCAATTGGCTTAAAATTTAATTCTGAAGTATACATTATACATATAAGAAATAATTTTTGGACTAACAATAAGTTGTGCAATATTTCTAGCCAATCTATCTGTGGAGATGGAAGTTAAGTAGTAGACACTGTATGTACATAAATATATTCCACATGACCCTGTACTTCGTGTGTACAGATTCTGTTTTGCTCTCGCTCAATTCATCATTATAACCATGATTCGAGAGCAAGGTTACCTCGGTTGATTCTTTTCAAAAAAAAATATAGAGAAAAATAGATAATATTTTGCTGTAGTGTAGTATTAGCATTTGAATAACAACAGAATAAGGTTATATTTTAGCACATTCATGCAAAACGTGAACCAAAATATAATCCAATCCACCTAGTACACTTCTATTTAACCAATGCATAACTCTAATTCTAGAATATTCACTAGAGAAATCACAGATGTATATAATATCAATCAATTCCATTTTGCCAAGACAATTCATTCACTAGTACAATATTATTCCCTATTCCCAGGATTAAATAACCCTTGTACAGAAAGATACATAGTAACATGCTTGAAAATATTGACAAAATTATCAATATTTATCATAACATATTTCTGCATGCATTTTGCACTTATGAAACATGCAATCATCGTATTGTATAAATATTTGAAATTCTAGGAATGAATTTCAATATTCTGCTCCAAGAAAATAAATACAGCTCCAGTATGGTCATACAATACATACAAACATTTTTTTGCTAAAGATAAAGATTTTGTAGTATTGTAGTGTAGTTACCAGCAACTACTGCGTACATACTATTATGGTACTTACATAGATTTATACTGCAATGGAAACCTGCAAAATACTGCATTGCATTGCATGATACATATTAGCGAATTTCATTTCATGGCTATTTTTGCCATATGTGCAATTTTCTAGCCACGAGATTATTGTGTTATGCTCTACTGTTAGTACTTCGGTTTTAGCTTAAATAAATGACAATATTTATTCCGTCTGCAGAGCTTAGCAAAATATTTTAACTTTAATAGCCGACTGGAATCAGCCGAAATCACATTTCTGTCACACAACAACATCATTAGCAATATTAATGCAATTCACAAAACAACAAATGTTCTGCTCTAGTGTTGCCATTACTTAAGCACACTATAATTAACATAATTATTCTGTTCCACACACTTGCTGGATGGATTTAGAGTACAAACGTATAATTACTCTCCGTTCACGAGCTTGTACCACCACAATACTAACTTTAACCTTTTATTTCCCCAACATTCACGAATATTAAATAAAGCAAATTAATATTCCTGCATCATATCATGCAATATGCTTTGAATTGCTTTAATCCATTTTATATCCATACGTTAAAATTAGTGAAACTTCCTCATACAAAAAGCTTCATGTTAAGTAGAAAGGAAAGAACTAAAGCAATTAAAAAGGAGACAATATGTTTCCATAAGAATTCTCTAAAGTATTATTTTTTAAGTAAAGAAAGGGAAAACTTATTTAATTTTCATTTTCAATTCTAAGCCTTTACAAACAATTTTGTTCTCCTTGTTAAAACATTTTCATGCATTGTACATTATTGTGTATGAATGAATGAAGAGCTAAGCGAAAACTTTGGCACGCCAGGCCAGACGACTGAAGAATAGAAATTAGGTCATCTAATCATATTAAATTCATTTGCATATAACCAACATACATTTATCTATAGTGGAGAAACTATTAGCGTGTTTTAACTAAAGTAGCGTAAGTATACGTTATATTTGTACAGATAACAAAATAATACAACTAGAGCTGACTTAACACGACAGACAGAGTTTGATTTGAGTTCCTTGTTCCTCCTAGACACTTTACACAATTGAACTTCAGAAAAAATCCTGTCTGTAGTTTGCAAGTTCCTTATGCAATTGCGGTTAATGTTTAAGCTAAACTTTCACAGCATAAATAAGTACACAAATGCTAAACACGCCAGCCCTGAATTAAAAACATGCTATAAATTGCCAAATGTAAATAATTCAAACTAGACTACATCTCTACTCCATTGAGTAAAAAATAAAATTTGTTACTTAACTAACATACTGTGTCATTCATAAATAAGTAAGCACATTTTACCAAACGTTCTTTTTTTTCAAACGTCTATTCTTCCTTAACTTAACAAGCTAAAGACTTGTTTGAAACTCGAGTTAATTGAATTGTAAATTGCAACGTCTGGTTCTGGTTATCTCATCGGCAGCAGCAATAGCAACACTCTTGTGTTTAATTGCTCATTATTACTGATAATTAATTAATTATCCAATAAAATTAATAATCACGTCGTATAAAATGAACTGTGACATTTGATACATTTGTCTAAATTGTAAGAATAATTTATTCTGTTTAATTAATTACCACAAATTCTTCAAACATAGAGACAATCCATTTCCTAATATGTAAAGGCATCATCATTATCATCTTTCCATTCAAAGATTCAAATACAAATGGTTAAAGAAACAAATCCTATGCTTGCATTGAGAAACAATTAGGTAACTTATCGCCTAACCTGTAATGTTGTTCATAAAAATAAAATTCGCAAATAAGGACTCAACCTCAAAGCCAAAGCGAGTCTCAATCCCAACCACTCACAAAGTTGCCGAGCTAGTAAGTAACGTTAACGTTCCACGTAGGAGTCAAAGTCAAGTCAAAATCAAACAAGCCTACTGAAAAATTAGGTGACTAATGTTAATGTAACAGCAAAGTGGTATGACATGGCATGGCATTGCCAATGTAATGGAAATTCATCCTTTCTTAAGTGATTTCAGTCCATCCAGCAATCTAAAATACATGTAGCATTTTCAGCTGCATCGTCTGAAGGCAAAATACTCTTGGAGCAAATAGCAAATCGTCTGCCAATAATTTTGCATATTTATCTGCATGCATCAACATGTATCTACTTATGCACACTAAATACCTACGTAGTTTATAGCACATTGTGATATTTAATTGTTCTTAGTTACTCAAGGCAGCTGCGTACATTCATTAACAATAAAAACTAATAATAAGGATGAGCACTAACCATTGAAATTGATGTTCTTGCAAATAAAATTTATTTTTGCTTAATATGAATATGTCATGCCAAAATATTTAAGGATTTTATTGCATGTTACGTAATATTATGTTCCGTCACCTTCACATGCCTATTAGATGATACCTACTATATACAACCTACCTACAGGCATATTATTTTGGTATAGCTAACAAAAATAGATCGCATAAATACTGGGCCATATCTATTAATATAAAATCAATCAGGAAAATTCTAGAAACTATTGGAAAAATGTATATTTGGAATGATGTACTATATTTGGCCATTGTCCTTTGGATTGGAAATTGATTTCCAACTGAACTCACTGCGAATATGAGACGGTAAATTATAAAATCAATGAGGAAATATAGATCCACGAGTGAAAATCGCATTGCTTTATAATTTAACTTCCTAGTCCTCGGCTAAATATAGATCTGAGGAAATGCCTGCCTAAGATCCTAATGCCTGTATTCAGTATTCTGTACAGTTCATTTGCATACTCGTACCGTATTGCATAGAATTGAAGATTATTAGATAAAAGTCATGTGCCTATGCCAGCTAATTACATTGTTCCTACGCAAATGACCTCATTTTTCAGTCTTTCATGTGCACTCATAAAATTTACTCAGTCAGTCGAGTCATGATTTCGTGATTCTTATTGGGAATATTGCTTTTATAGACAAAACTTACATTTATTTTCTTACAAGCGATATTACTCTTCAAAATAGTACTTCAAAAATAATAGAGATATATAAATTGAGTGCTACATACATAATTCAATAAGCATGACATCTCAAATCTTTTTTGAAGTAGAGTAGAATAAATGATGCAGCTATTCAATACTTTCTATGGACATATTATTAATGAGTACGGCACTACATTCTCTGTATTTACTATAAAAGTCCCGGTACCAGTGTTTTAAGACACCTAAATAGTCGTAGCCGTATTATACAATAAACATTTACCTCCAAGCCTCCCACCCACCTAACTAATGGACACTACATTGCTTAAATGTAGTAAATACTTTTCTCTGATGCAATAATGTCTGTTTGACTTCACACATAACGTATTTAGGTACTAATAGGAAAATGCAGTCCAATAATTGTCTCCACATTACACATACAATATACGTTACAAAGTGTAAACATTAAACAATGTAAAATGTAATGTAAACAAAAACACTGGATTCTCTAGTAGTTTTCCACACAACAACGATATATCACACTCACACTACAAAAACAAGGAATATTTATAGAAGTTAAATGTCAATTGTCTCTGTTAATGCATGCATAACACATGTAGTACACGATAATTATACATAATGTATCTTTGAGTAGTATAGGTATACATAATCAGCAAATGAAGTTATACATTATGCTGTGTACTACTGTACTACTTTCTTAGTCTAAAACTTTGTAAAGTTTCTCAGTAAGCAAAATTACTGGCTTTGCTAATTAGATTTTGCCAGGGACACAAAAGCTGCTTTATATTGTATATACAATACAAATAATTACAAATTCTATTCTATATCATATCATGTCGCTATTTATGTAAAATTAATCCTTTATAAGAATATTGCACCCCCAAGCCAGTATTCATTACATATTTACAAATACTCATCTTCAGTATTGCGTTTGAGCTAGCAATGCAATTCAAGCAAGAGAAAAAGATAAAACTTTCGAGTGAACAATATTTGAGTAGACAGGATAAACTATTACTTATATACTTATACTGCCTACGAGAAATACGTCAGTAATAACAAGATTATAAGCTTTATTCTGGTATTGTTGTATCTGGACACTTGACTACGAATAATAAAGATTAGCTCCACTTGCTACACTAAATACTACAATATCACATTTTACATGCTTTCCTCGTACTTCGTACATTACATACTTACCTATGTATGTATGTGCGCAAACAAAGTACTTTATGCTATTACTACGCTATTAATAAAAGACCATAATGTCTTTTGTCATGTGGATGTGGAAAATGTGGATTGCTCACTGAATTGCTCTACATAAAAAAAATTCAACCCAGCACAGATAATATTTAGGTATACAATTAATTAACATAGCGTATCAATATAACTCAGCATACTTTTGAAATCTGTCATAGAACTTTATTTAGTACCTACATTATTTTGCTTTATCAGGGAACAATGACAGTTTTCCAGGCCCACGGAGATGAGTGCTTCTATTATGATTATGATGATAACCCACGTTGCTTTGCTGTCCTAAGAGTTTTCCATTCATATTTTCACACACACGCAGTTCAGCACAATTATTTATTGCGCAAACACTATAACAACTAACAATTACTGAAAGTAATTCAATATTCAAAATACTTACGAATCTATCTGTATATGCCATGACATGCAAAATCTTCATAAATACATTTCATGAACATGAACATGCTTAAAGAAGAGAAAAGAAGATACAAAGTTTTGCTTTGCAATGCCATTGCAAATTGCAATCCTAAATCCTATCCTTATTCAACTCCTACACTCTAACATCCTACATAATATTCCATACCATACCATACCACTGAAACTCTTTCAATGTACCTACAAGGATCTGTTTACCAATATGCAAGTTGGATTTACGTATTACTATTTTGCATGATCTAAAGAGACGACTTCAATTCTACATACAAATACAAAATACAATGCCATCACATCACATCAGGTTAAAGTTTCAACTTTAGACAATACAAGAATACAACCTACATGAACAAGTAGAAAAGAAGACTTCGACTTCACCACATAACAATACCTAAGGGAGTTAAGTTACACGACAATACACAAAAGTCTCTTATGCATAATGCATACCTTTACCTTCTTACACTTTTATTCCATACCTACACAAAAATCTCATAAACCAAAACATATCGAATCTATTTATTTAAGTGGATTGGACTACATGAGCTGAACTACTGATAGGATTGCACCCGAATCTAGAATCTAGTATATTGAATTATTGAATTAAAAAATAAACACAATTTGCATAACAAGAAGCTTACCTGAAGAATTGATGCCTGTGCAACAGCTTTAACTAATAAATTGAAACTTTTTGTAAAGTGATTCAATTGACACATAAATCAGAAGATACTTTCGATCAAATTATCTGTAGTAAGCAACACCATATAAGTTCCGTAATTTTGTTTTGCTTTGTTGTTTCTTCTTTGCAATGTTACTGTTACCAGTTAAATAAGTTATTCAACTGTTTTCTTTCACTGTCTGTACTGTACTTATGTATTTAGCACTTTTAAGTACACTGCAATGTACGTACGTAATCTGGTATGTATAGGTATGTACGTAATCTGGATAGACGATGATGTAATGTTTAATACTCAACTAAATAAGTATTGTTTTCAATTTAAACTCCACATTCCAAACTGATTAACGGCACTCACTCTTCGTAAACATCTAATTATCCTTTCAGCAGATTAAGTTTCAAGAAGAAATTATTTTCATAATAAGTATGACGAATACTTTAAATGTATTGTCCACATATATCTGTATAGTCAAGTTTAAATTATCTAGTTCAAAATAATTGGTTCACAAATAAAACATAAAAATTGTAAGTTCTTTAACTTTTGACACTCTAAACACAATTGTGAAAAAGGTTTACTAAAATAGATCTTTGTGATTCTTGTATACAGAATCTTTTACATAAACAAATAAAGTAAATGTACTTATTCTCTCTATGTGCAAATATTCCTTGTAGTATAGTGTAAGTACTCAAGTAATGTAAGAAATAGTTTCCGGATGAGAAATAAAGGGATGCGCTGGTCCGTGATGTGATATCACTTGATGATTGCCTGAATTCGAATGATGAACTGATGTGATGATGAAGCAAGTGGATTGGATTGGATCTTGGATCTGTCTGAGATTCGGATACCTAAAGCATTTGCCGAGTTTGAGCTGTTGCTTGCTTTTTGCTTACTTACCACTACTACATTTACACTTACACTACTGATACTGCACTGTCCAGTCCTCGTTCTCGTTCTCTTTAGACAACACCTGAACGTGTGTACTGTGTACTATAGCTGTGTTGCTGTTTAGTTTATGTAAGCAAAGTATGTAGAGATAGATAGTGATAGTATACTGCAATAATAAAGTAGTTTCTTTCAGAGTTATTGGAATTTTGTATTAGTCACCATCACTTTAGGACACACATAACATAATAGAAGCTACGTAACTAACTAACTAAGCACAACAACATAATATAACATAATAATAATGAATGGCATATTGTAGGTAGTACTAATAGGTATACTTGTAATGTAATAGAGTTGAAGTCTGCTGCTCTCAAGTAGAGGAACGTAGAGTTACGTATTTACGTATGGTTACGTTACGTTACGTAATGTAAGTTGATTCCCAGTAAGCAAAGCAAAGGAATCGTGTGGTGATGACGAGGGAAGCACTTTTTTATGTGTGAAGTATGTACATGCATATATTGTAGTATCTATCATGTATAGCTATAGCTATCTATCATATTATTGTGCTTGTATTGCACTTGCAGTGTGGATCAGAATTAGTATTAAATAATATTACGTGTATTAACGTAAGTAGAATAGCTATTAAACAAAATGCTGAATGGTAATCAGTAATCGTGTTGTTATTAGTATGCTTTACTATTTTGTATAAGTAGAGATTATGTATTGTGATGTAATGTAATAGTATAATTGTATGTATGTGTATTGTGTATGTGTGTGTGGTGTGAGTTAGGAAAAGCAAAGAAGAACAAACAGCAAGAGAGACAGAGCTGGAGCACCGAACTTTTAACTGGCAATGCCAGAACGATAGTGAAGAGGTGATGTAATCCAGCGAAGCTCTTTACGTTGTTTTTACCGTCCCTTTCCCATTCTATGTATTCTATGTAGGTTTAAGGAGCATACGAACGAGTTAGAGTTAGAGTTAGGCTCTGTGTAGGTATTAGGTTTAGGTATGTCCTATATAAATCTAATCTCACTCCGAATATTATGTGCAGTGCATGCCCTAAAGCCTTCTCTATTATATACTTAGTTACTTTCATATAAGATTATGTAATGTACAAATATTGTAGCTGTAGGTATCTCTAAATGTAGTATCTTGTATTCTACTCACTTGCATTGCACTTGCTTTTTGCTTTATTAGAGTTTACTACTATGTACAGTATACTAAATATGTTTGAATATTCTGGATGTGATGTGAAGTGATGTGATGTTAGTACTTATTTGGCCATGGATGATATAATGAAATATAATTTATATGTATACTTGACTTTAGCGTATACTTAACTTACTGTATCTGTATTCTGTATCTGTATACCTTACTTAACTATACCGTAGTTGAGTTGAAATTGAGGAACATCCATTTGACTGTGTACATGTAACTAATATTATTTTATGTCTGTCTGTCTGATTCTGAACCTCCTATTCCTTTAGCTTGCTACATTATAAATACTTAACTTCAGTCAGTCGCTGGAATATACACAGAAAGATACTACTGATATTTATTGTATATAGAAACTATGTCGTAGGCACTCAGCCAGTGCAGTGTTACTAGAACAGATAATATATTACATAACTTTGTAGGCTTAGACATGAGAGGTGCTTTAGTGACACTTTTATTTTCAAATAAACATATTATATAGGTACATCGATAGAAAAATTAATTTCATATTTAGTATCTATCGTATATTACTAAATAATCTCCCCCGACTGGGGGGGGGATTATTTAGTTGCATTTATGCGGAGAAAAATACTCAATTTTTCAGTATATATTTTCATTCATATCCTTTTTGTAGTTTTCGTTTCATTATCATTCTAGTGAATCCCCAATGTCAGTATTTGTTAATCCCTAATGTGAGCATTCCTTTGGATTAGCATTATATGTAGACATATCACATTCTTAAATCATCAATAATTTGCAGGTACCTTCCAAGTGTCAGTATGTGTACTTAACCTTAAGATTTCAAAGAAACTTGGTGCTAATTACTTAGTTACTAGAGTTCACAATTCATAAGTGGTATAGTGATAGTGGTATTACATATCTACGACACAAACAGTTAGTTTAGTTACATTATAGTACTCTAAGCTACGTAAAGGTTCATCCTCTTCTGTATATTTACACAAGGAGGTACGTAGCGGTGGTAGTACAGATAATGTCATAATGTTATACGATTTTGTATACATAAAGATAAACTCTGGAGAGGTTAGTGTAATATACTCTATCAAAGACCAAAGCGATGCAAAATGCATAGCATGTAAAGCGAAGTAGTAAGTACAGATAGTAGGTGCTGGCAATGTATTTATGTTGTCATACTAGTCATGGAATGAAATGGATGTTTCGTGCAACGTCTCTTAGTTTTAAACGAAGATAGACATTTACTTACAGTTTAATATTGCAAAATGCGGTTATAACTTAACCTTAAATCGGTAGGAACTAGAGGAACTAACTACACAAACCCTAGCAATAATAGAAATGTGTACATAGATTTGCAATATACGCTGTTAGTACGAATGTTACGTTACGGCAGGCGATAAGTTACAATTTACTGTTCTCTGCTCTGTATACATAATAAATAGGTAAAGAATTTGACTTTTGATTTTGCATGAATGAGTGCTAGAGTGTGTTATAGATGGCTTCCTTGGTTTGTATTCCTCTTTATATATACACAACAGATATTACTGGGTAATATATGCAGTCAGTGAAGTCATATACGCTCACAGCAAATAAATCACAAATAAAATGTCACATAAAGTGCATATTGTGCGGTGCATTGCACTGAATAAGCGAAAGAAGTTTGTTGGAAGGAGAAATCGGCAACTATTTTTGGAAATATTTCCTGCATTTAAGTCTATAAAGTTATTTGTGTGTTACAGTTACACATTGTGAGTTGGTTTTGGTTGTGGTAATAATAAACCATACATATACATACCTAAATAGTAAACTAGGATTTGCCTAATAGATTCTGTTAATTTTGAAATACTTCGACCTGAATTTCTTCTTGTATGCGACCCGAATTGAGTGAACTGTAACTGTAACTGCTATGCGACCCTTTCGTACAAATATAAGTACGTGGATAACTCTTTAATGGAATATAAGCTGTATTTTTCATTCCTAATAAATATATTATTTGGTACACCAGAATTAACATTGTACTAGTACAGTTTATGAAAAATATTTATTTTCATGAAGATATGTTTCATGATATAATTTTGCACTCAATTGTTTACGAGGTACGACTGAAGATGCTTATTAGTAGAATGAGAGTTGTCAGGTCGCATAAGAGATGCTTTCATCTGTCAATTGCTGGGTTGCATATAAGATGAGTACCAAGATGAGTGAGGGTAATTATGAATTATGTTCATTTTAGCACCTCTGGAAATATTTTGCTTAACCTACGTCTTATATCAGTACTTGAATCGTTTATCTAAAATAAGTAAGGCTAATTAAGTTTTAAAAAGTGCATTATGTAGTTATGGAATGATTGACAATCTTTATTATTGGTTAAATATTATGTAGCCTTATGATATAAATATGAGTAACTTGTACTATACAGCATGCACATACAGATAGAACCAGGAGTAGCATGAACTTTTGCATACAATAGAGATTACGAGATAATATCTGTACGACATGACTTTGACTACGACGTAGGAACAGAATGAATGGACATAATTGTGTATTGTATGTGTGGTAGACGACACTTAAGAAACGAAAGGTGCTAAATATACAGATGATGAACTCTTCTTAAAACGTTGTCGCTTGAAGACATGTGTGCAAAATCATGCACATCAGCAGATCTCTTTACTCTATACAAGTATATCTCAATATTAGACTGGAGTAAACTAGATAGACTATCGTAGTTGGTATCGTCTTATCTTAAGTTGTAGTAAATGAAAGCACAAACTCCATATAAACAGACGGTTAAAGAAGGCGCTTCTGTTGTTAAGCTGTGTATTATGTTTACATAATGATACATATACATACATAACTCCTAAAATATTATTCGCTTAAGATTATTACTTAAGAATGAGTTAGTGCTCCCTTAATGAGACAATTCTCTCACTCTTGTTACAACGATATATCATCTTAAATTTTCAATTAATGTTTTTAGTTTCTGTTTGCATCTAATATCAATTATCTTCCCAGCATAAATGGTACAAGTGATATTCCTTAATTATCTAGATCATTTTAATGAAGTACGCAGTTGCACAAACTGAGAATAACTTTGGCTTCTTATTTATCCCCCAGAGTTTGCTTAATTATGATTTATATCTAGAAGATGCTATAAAATAATAATTGTTTACATGAGACTGGAATCCTTCTATGCGTTATTATGTCCTTGCTGCCCAAAGAGAGGACATTCTCATATTTTGTGTGCAAGGTTATGATACAGAAGTTATTGGTGTAAATACCAGACCGCATATACATATAAATTGATTCTGATAAATTATCTAAACCCATATTCTGTTTGTAACCTTAGAATTTAAGTGTTTTTAGTCAGAAATAAGGTGGAAATGTGTTTTTCCAGGGAAATCGTGAATTATCATCATACACTTGAAGTCTAATAAACTAAATATCAATATCATACTACAGATATGTATTTTATACTTCACTATTACACATACCTATTATATCTGTAGTAGTAGAGTGCCTTGTGACTTTTCATATTCATGATTCATAAGCACATTACCCCCATAAATTCTTGCAAATTGATTTCTGCCCACTTAAGGAGAATCTGTCTGACATTTACTTGGCCATATACATCTGACCTCCTTGCAATATTGTCCGCATTATATTGCATGTTAATCTATATAGGTCTCTCTATAATAGGGAAGTACTAAATTGTATTGACCTATATAATACTACTGTTTATGTGCAACTTGTAAATATATGTCATAGGTACAAGTTACCCTGCTTACTAAGGAAACCAATTTTAATACTCCATAGAAAATTATTTTACTGTTTTAATGGCATGTCTTAGTTTGACTCTGATATTTAATTTTTTGAATAAAATATATATATTTTCCAGAAAAATAGCAACAATCCTTTTCGGCCTCATGATTTAATCCAAACGCCACCTTATAAATATATACAAATAATGAATTTGCATTTGGCTAGGCTGGAGATATGATTCTCCGGACGGCAAAGCGTGCCGAAGACATATATGTCACTCATTCATATATTATATGATAGGAAAGTTAAATAGGACATGAAACATAATATAAGTAGTAGATATAGTCGTCGATGGAGTAAATATGGCATGGCACCGGAGCATATCCATCCAAATAACAGTAAAAGCCGGGTAAATGGAGCCGATCGGAAGTTGAGTTCTTCTGAGAATGTTCTTGGCTCGTGGCACATTCTAAACTTACGGGTTCACATTTTTGACCGGAATACATTCACTCACGAGGACCTTGCTCTTACTACATGCACTTCTCCTGTAGTACTCTTTTATTGCTAAATTTACAGCTTTCTCAGAAATAATATTATAGTTATGGTAGTATATAGTCTCCAAGGTAGATTCTACGAATGCCAAGAACACTTTCTTTGAATATCTTTTGAAGGAGCGGAGTTGAGTCTTCTTTCTCTGTCGGTTTTCTAGAGCTCTCTTTTATTGTAGTTTGTAACTGTCCATGACTTTTTAATTGTTTCCACTATAAAGCAAGAAAGAGGAACAATGAAACAATGTCTACAGACTACTATGTTGACATAGGTATTTTAATTTAACTAACAGAAGACTGAACATCTATATACTTAAGTAATTCTACCTAGCCAGGCCACGGAGCAGTAAATATATCTATTTATTCGTCAAATGTCAACAATGTCTCATATAAAAAACGTTGTTGGTAAGAAATTCCAAAGACTACTTTTTTCCGAAAAAGCAATTGTGCATGGTTACTGATACTAAACAAAGTAGCAAATATAGTAACTAAACATACATAGATATAAGTCTATTACATATACAAATATATAGTAGGTGTAGAAACAAAAATACTGAATGGGCATGATAATAGTAATAATGTTTTATTACACACACATAATTAGTGTTATTATTTCTCCTCACATATTGACCTATTAAAGATTCACATTTTATCCTTACATGTGTCCAAAAACTGTATACAAAAAACTATAGTTAGTATGTTAGTTAAAAAATTCGTGCTGTTCTAGATATTTATGGGAGTCCGCTTTTCGTAATTCCATAGGAAATAGACACACACAATTTCTTCCCAGGGAATTGCATGACTTGTCTCCTTTTTAACCATTTCTGTCTTATGTCCTTGTAAATAAAGGCAAAGGACCCAGGAAATTTTAGGAATTGTAAATGAACTAAATGTACTCTAGATCTGCCTAATTGGAGAAGTTGTTTGAAGTGTAAACCTTTGAGAATGTCATAAGGAAACTTTTTCATAATTTTTGTAAATTACACTATCAGCTTACAAAACGCATACGACATGGATTATATTCATGTATCGTATCGTCATAAGTCAGGGTGAATAAATACTAATTTTATCATGAATTAGTTCGGGTAGCGATTGATTTTACATTGAATTATATAGGTAATATCTTTTACGCATACTCTTAACCAAGTAATCTTAACCTCGGATACCAGTTTATTTGATACTACTGTGAATCTACCTTCATCACATTAAAATAGAAAGAAATAGCGTTCTTTGATAAGTACTAGGTTAAACTGATGCGACGGTTATGCTAATGTTACTGATGATGATGAATGCTGTCTGCCAGTTCTGCAGAAATGTATTTAACTTGATGACTCACACTATAATTACAGATATCTCGATATCTATACTTATAACGATCTCACAACTATAAGAGCATCGCATTTGCATATCGTGGAACAACTAACACTTAAGCACATATCGATACATGTATACTAAAGACTACAGACGCACAGAACTACTACTTAAGACAACAATAGCTATTACACATTATAATGCTTACTGCTTAAAAGTAACACTAATAGCAACTCACAAGCAACTCAAATCAGCAACATAGCAAAATGCATGAACAAAGAACAAGTTAGAATCTTGAAGTGGGTAATAAAGTAGTAAAACATTAAAGCATATTATCTGCATGACGAAATGCAAATGACACTCGGACTCTATATTTATACTTATACTTATAATAACACGATACATACATATATCTATGTTGAATATATATACATATATTATATATATATATATCGTAATCTAAAAAAACTATTTGGTAAAACATCACAAACGTTGATCTGCCAAAGATTTTTGTGAAGATTATAATTTGTACATATATAAAAATTAAAGAAACCCATATCAGCTAGTCGTAAATCAAAATATCAAGTTAAATATTTTAATAAGCAAACTATTTACATAAGTAGGTAAAATATTTTTTATTCAAACAATGCCTTTTATTAATTGTAGGTTGTATTTTTGAGAATTTTGCTACACGTCTGCCCTTTTTTGAGATTGAGTACCGGGTCAATCTTTTGGGAGATCCCGATATTTGTATTGTACTATCTAACATGTCTATGTTATTGTCTATTATATTGTCTATGTAAATGTAAAAGTATTCCAGTACATTACCTACCTAACTACATGCATAATGCATATTACATGTACTAACAAACAGCATAATAATTTATTGATATTAGGGAGAGCCCATACATAGCAGTTAGGTACTAAGTACACAACTATATACTTAGGTTATAAGCAGAATTGATGGTACCTCTAGTAGTGATGTAAATTGTAAATGTACATTTAAAAGGAGAGAGATCACGTCTCCAGTTTGTGTGCGCATCGTTTCTGCATTATGTTCAATTATAATATAGTCAAAGTCAAGAAGATGCAAAAAATGATGTAGAGTGAAGCGTAGAGAGCCCGATATAAATGCAGTGCAGGGAGGCAGGCAAAGATTCAAGGCAAGTCAAGGAAAAGCAAGGTTTCCAGCATCACCAAAAAAATTCTGGTTGAGAAAAATGGCAGAAGAATTTCTCATCTGTTCTATTCTAACAGACATGCACTTCTATTATGCTACTATGTTATATCGTATTGTGTGGAGATGGATGGAAGACACAGAGGAGGCCGCATGGTATCTTGATGAGATGAGGAGATGAGAAGATGAGATGATGCGTCAATTCTGCCGAGGAAACGTAAACGCCGATTCTTATCCTAACTGACTAACACTAAATGCATAACAAAACACAGAAAGCAACACAATGCATCAAAAGCAACTATCAATATCACATCAAGATCAAAACACACTGGCACAGCACTCCGTCTGCAAATGTGTGCTTTTTCTTGACTTATTTATAATGTGCTGTGCAAAACGCCTGCTAAAATAACTACTATTACATAAAATCTACTTAAATTGTATTTTAGTAACATTAGCAAACATTTTATGGCAGGAACATTAGTTATAATGCATCGAGAATTCTATTTTATTTTAATATAAGATCCAATAATTATTACAGTAATTAGATACTAAATAAACTTAAATGAAACAAAAAGTAAAGCATCTTATTTATATATACAGTATGTACGTTGTTTTCTACATATAGGTGCATCTAAGTAAAAACGCTAAATACAAAGTATACCCTTATATATATGTATATAAGTAGGTATTATTGCTGAAATTGCATTCCAAGATTTTTTAAGAAAATTAAACAAATAGAAGGATTTTTTGCTATATTATTGTACCACATAAGCTAATTTAAACGATTTATTGTGCACGTAACGACGACGTAACTCCCATCGTCGACTGAAAGTTTGATATTGGAAAGAATTTGTACTAGACACGACTCTTAATGGGAATAAAAAAGCAATAAGTGTACTGTGCGATGCCCAGCATTGCACAATTAATTAATAATTACGACGGCCAGGCCAGTTAGTTACTAGTTCTTTCTGGTTGGGGAACGAATTTTCATTTCATTCTGTTTTATAAGCAGGAGAGGAGAAATATGTGCCTGAAACTTAAGTTTAGTTCTGAGGAAGGACCTTGACTGCTTTGTCTTGAACTTTTAAGACGTAATGACGTATGTAGAAGACATAGCATTACTACGGATACTTATTGCATATATCTAAGCCATGCTTACTGACAAACAAATACTCACTCCCCATGCTGCAGAAGATACCTAATTAATGTAATTACTTACTTACGACATGGCGCTTTCGTTACAATATCTAGTAACTATGTACCATAATGTACAGAGTAAGCAGGGATCCCAAGTTCGGGGTTTTTACTCTAAATATCAACAAATGACTAAATAACGGAAATATAATTGGTCGAAGAAATAAAATTCTATGAAATCGGATTTGAAATAATTTTA
>JAQFYC010002444.1:0-25667 GCA_034694165.1 Tomocerus mixtus
TCTGTACTTATGCAGCAACAGCCAAACTTAATGCGGCCAGTTTAGTACTCGCCGTACGTTTTGATATGGAATGAACGATTACTCATTACAAACACAAAGCTGAAGTTAAATATCCAATTATGTATGCAAATTAGAGTAAAACACATTTCTAGTTAGTTTTATAACCTTTGCAGCTTTCGCTTTAGTATCTGTGCTATAATATGGGTAAATAAATAAGGAATACATAAGTAGGTATGCTAGGTGCTAATGGCAAATGGATACATATCTGTACATAAGGATAATGCATACATCAAAGTAACAAGATGTTCCATGTTCACACAAATATATATTATGATTACCATTTACGATGGGATGTTTACATTTGAATGTATGTACGTAGTAAAATGAAGGATAGAGTTCCCATAAGTATTTACACAGAATTACTATAAATCCTATTCGAAATGTGTGTACACTACGTACATAGAGAATATCGAAAGAAGGGATTTCGAACAACTTCAATTTGATTCCTCTGTGCTCTGCACTCGGTTCCCAATTCCAGCACCAGCTTATCGTCATTTTATAAGTCAAGCCAAAGCTAAAGAATTCTATAATGGAAATAGACTTTCCCTTCACATACATGTTCTAGGCATTCAAGAAAAGTTAGCATCCCGGCATCTAGGATTCTTGGAAATCTGGAATGGGGGTGGGGCTACGCTTGGAAATTGAAAAACGTTTAGACTTTCTCCATTTAACCAAATGGAGAAAGTGGAGAAAATAGAAAGTAAGGGCGGGGTTTTTGGCGAAAGTCTGCTTCAGGATTCTTGGAAGAAATTTGTTTTTGAGGCCTGAACTGTGGCTATTTTTTTTTGAGGCCTGGCATAAGGAGACCAGTTTAGACGAATTTTCCTATAAGGAACGTATTTTAGAATGGCTTTTTGGTTTACATGTAAAACAGTTGCTGAAGATGCGAAAATGGATATAAGAAATTCTCATAAAAGGGAAAAACCCTGAAACAGATTTTTCACTAATTTTTAGTCTGAGCGACGCTTGTAAAAAAATTTTGGCCTATTTAAGAACAATTTCTAATATTTTTTCCTAACCTTTGAATGTGTAGTTAATATAATTGAATATTAAATAGGAAAGTGTATAAGGACTATTTAAAAGGTACACAAAAGTTGTGGAACAATATAATACAGACATATTTAGTCAAATAGAGAACTCTTAGACCAGGTGGTACCTTGTGTCTACGACATGTATATATATCCATAGGCATATAGGTAAGAGTGTAACCTAAACAGATTTCAGCTGAACAAATGCAGACAGCCTGAGTCGAGCTAGATTAATATTCTCCTTAGTCATAAAACCGCATCGTATGTAAGTATACCTAAATATATCCTCCACTGCTCCACTTATAGGAAATCCTTCCATTCCCTTTTTATTTCCACAATCTGCAACACAGGATATTATTTACGTTAGCATATTTGTACAAGCATAATACATGTATGCATAGACTTTCTATTTTCATTTCACTTCCAAAGTAGAGTAGATACCTAAGTTATAGAAATGCTTAACCGGAGGTTATGTACTTTTACTTATGTGCCTACATATAATATGTTTGTACTTATAACTTATATGTAACATAATACATAAGTATTAGAGCCAAACTCTGTTTACGAGAACAACTGTTGCTCCTTCAAGCAGATTACTTTCTCCTTTTTTATCCATATACATAAATAATAATGATAATATTTAATATATGCAGAGCGTACGGATTTTATCTAGTTTACGACCCAATTTTCTCTTAATGTTAGAATAAATTCAGCAGATACGCAATTTTTAGAGGGGAAAGTAAACTAAAATTATCCTCATAAAATTGATCTATATAGTATTCATTTATAATCCTAATTTTCGTATAAAAACAGGCAAAAGTTTACAGGCCGTCCTCAAGTATGGATTTTGGGATTTGGACTAATTTGTAGTATATTCACAAACTATTGTAAATTTATTCTGTATGAGTAGCAGAATAAAATTTAGAATTTTTGAAGCTTCTTGTGTATGTAACTCAAGTATATAGGGTTAGTAGTATGTAAGTAGAGTGATTTTATAGATAGATAGAGTTGGGACTGGATGGGAAAAGGAAGAAGGCCGAGATAGTTAAAGTTTAGTGGATCGTGATGTGATTTGACGTGAGAAGAATAGATGGGAAGGGATTGTCTGGGATTACCTGAAAGAGATGATCTCAAGCTGAGGATAAACTCTGATTTTCAGAGGCAACCAAATAAAGCCACTCCTTTCTCCTTTGTGTTCATTGTCAAACTGACTTTCTCCAAAGGATTTACACTCCTGTCCTTCCCTGTCTTGTCTGTCGTGCCACTCTGTGTGAAAGTACACAAACAAGGATTCCATGCAACTAAAATTGCAAAACTTACAAGGTAACCTCATCTGGTGTAACAATTCGAATATTCCATATTGTCAAAAGCCATTTTTGTGAAAACTGTAGAGAAAATCAGAGTTTTTTTAATTCTGAAACTCACAAAACCATTTTTGAAGGAGTTATAATTTTTTTGTCTCTATACGTTGTCTACAAAATTAATCTGCCTACCAATAGCGAGTTTTTTCTTACACTGCAAATTTCTTGAACATTTTCAAATTCTTTTTTTTTAGTAGACCTTCCGAAAAATATTAAAACTTTAAAAATTGGACCGCCTGGGATTTTCATAAAATTTCAAAATTCCATGAGCCTTTTAAACTGGAATATCTCTGAGAATTGCACATTTTTTGGCAAATACCGTTAATTGTCATCAAGAACTGATTATCTTAGCAAAAACTATTCAAAATTCAAATCGTGGGAAAAATTGAGAATATCACATCAGAGAAATACGATTTCGCACCTAAAAAGGTTTCCTTGTAAATCCGAAACTTGATTTTAGCTCCTCCATCTACAAATACATATTTCTTTCTGAGCTTTTTCTTTCATGTCTTAGAGCAAGATAGAACTTTCTTTTCTTCGAAAGTAAGTAAGTTGCTCGTTGATGAAGAACTCAGTAGTGAAAGCACTTTATGAAATTGAACTCTAAAACTAAAAGTTAGTTTAACTTTCACTTCAACTTATTTTATGCTATATAATATATCGTAATATGGGAAGAACTACAAGTGTCTCAGCATGGAAGGTTGAGTTTTGACATTTTGACAATCCTGGGGATCCAATCCAATCTCTTTGACGCTATGCTTAACTAGTGACACCGAACTGCAATACACTTCCGGGCAGGATTATTAAAACAAACCACATTACCTAATGTAATACTCTGCCTGGAGAAATTTCCCTCTACTTTCTACTTTTGGCCAACTGCCTGCGTGATCTCTTTCACAGAATTCCTTCATTTATCACGAATTATAATCGTGGCTTTGCAACCTTGTCAAAAAAGGCATAATTTCCAAGTCATTCAAAGTCACCACCTCGAGCATGGGATTAATTAATAATGAGTTTTAATGAAGCACAGTTCAAAGTGTGTTGATTAATCGCTATTACTACGGCATTTATTATTTAGATCTCAGAAGTAAAGGTAAAATATACGCTAATAATAAACACAAAGCTAAAATACATGCTAAAATAATGAAATGATGCAATGGCATAATAAGGACAACAGTTAATTAATGTTTTAGTGTGGTAATAGTACTCTAATTTAACTTTAACGGTTTTAACTTCCTCCTTGATTGCAGTTACACTTTAGTATTAGCAATTTACACCTGCACGGAATAAATTAAATGGGCGCGCAATTTAAATTACAGAAAAAGTATTTAATTAACATCCACGTACAATAAATATTTTCAAAAGATGAAAGAATATTCAAATTCAAAGTATAAAGTTAAAAATGGAGTACTAATTATTAATTATTTCTATTTATTAAATTCAGGAACTGGTGGCAGCCACACCGAGTCAGAGAAACTGGAAAGGTATTCTGATAGCGTTGCTCGTGATCTGCGCCGTGTGTGGGCTCATCTTGTTCTCCATTTACCTTGTCCGACCCCCTGACGATGGACCCCGGGTCAAGGGACGAAAACTCAGTTTGGCTGATATCACTTCGCAACATTTCACTGTCCAGCCTTTCAATGGCACATGGATATCAGGTAAACCACCCCTTAACTTTTTATATTATTTTTCTTGATTTTTTAATTTTACGGAGTATTGTTATTCTAGATATTTGCATTGCCAGTGATTAACAATTAGCAAATTATAAATAAAGGCGTTTCTTTTGCATATCTCATTAATTCTGTAAATTTTTTAGCTTATTTTGGAAAAAGGCATGCAAATAGAAGTTAATAAATAAAACATTTTTATGTGATTGCAGAGAATGAACTGATGTACCGGGATTTCCTCGGGGGACTTTCAGTGCTCAATGCAGAAACATTAGTCTCTCGACCTTTCGTCGCCAACACGACATTTGTAAGTCAATTCTGTGACCTTTGAACTTTTATATTAAAGCTCCTTACTTGGCAGAAGTTAATCTTTGTCATTTACGGGCGTGCACAGTTCTCAATTTTCGTAGAACGAGTCTCAGACTTCTTTATTAAGTTTCCTCAATATCTCCAGGCAGGGAAACTAACTCCTATTTCAATTAGCAACTCATTATCACAGATTACTTCGTCCTTTTCCCTGTCCCCAACTTCCATTTCGCATAACACTATTTATTGGCTCTCACGTCCTTATTTTCAAACATGGGGGGCACGCGAAATAATTTCTCAAGCGAAAAAATGTCGGCCAAATATTTCTCGCCCATATTATTTGAAATTTGAAAATAATGATTGAAGTAAATATTGTGTATCACAATTTTTGTACTTCTCACGTGAGAAATTGAAATTAGCAAAGTTAAGAGGGGGATGTACCTTTAATTTTAATTAATCTCTACTAAACCCACTATTCCAATTTTATTTATAACAATATATTTTCTATTATATATCTTTCATTTGGTTATTTTAGCATTTACGATAGATGCACACATTTATTTACGTGCTGCAAAGGAAAGGAATATTTTATTGCTTTAACGATGCTCTAATTAGTTTACGATTCAGCATAGGATTGAACATTCTCTAGCTATAGATAATTCCATCATATCAGCTATAAACAGATATAGAAACTTTTAGATTCGTCAAGTCATTTCGAGCCAACAAACTTTATTAGCATTTCTATCTCTGTTCAAGTTTAATAAAATCCCCGCAACTTCAGTTATTCCAGACACATCTTTACTGTTTACAGTTCATATAATATATTTTCTATATCCTCCTCTCTGCCCAACTGACTGCTAACAATTTAACAATTAAACTGGGAAGGGCAGCCTTCTGATTATATTAAATTGCCACAGGAATTTTATAGTACTTATATACCTACGTATTATGAATCCTTAACACACATTTATTATTGAAATGGAATTTTCGAATATAAAGTAAGTAGAAAGTTGCTGCCTGCATAAATCTGATGGAATATTATCGTTAAATCTATTTTATTACCCAACCAAAGTATACACTTGAAATTGAAAATGTTGGGTGGATGTGGATGAGGAATTTCTGTTGGCTAGCCTAAGCAAATAATTTTAATAATCTGGTTAAAGAACGCGTGCCGTGGCTTTAGCCGCAAGGGTAGTCTAAAAGGGGATTTAATTCAAAGGATTTCCCTTCAATACACATTACTATATTTTAATAATGGTATTATTATTATTACGTAGTATTATAATGGCACAAAATAATCTGTTATGATCAAGATTACAAAATTCATGGAGAGATTAGTCTTTTGACTGGACTGTATTGTATTTTAAATATTTATCAAATCAGTTTCAGTAGATAGAATACTCCATTAATGTAATTAGTACTAGATTTTCTTGTGATAAATATCCATGAAATTGATTTATTGTACCTATTACCTACAAAATTGAAACCCTGGTTGATATTCGGAATTGTTGATGTCAAAATGTCAAAGGGCATTGAGAATGAGAACAATACAGTTGAGCTTATCCCCGGCTTTCCGATTTCTTGGTATAATTAATAAATTAATTAACGCAATTAAAATTGATAAAATACCACAGATTGCAAGATAACACAATTGGCTTAGTTAGGTTATAATTTCTAGACGTACTTATTCGATTCTTCTGCAACACATAAAAATGCCCCTTCAGAGATTTCTGTGTAATTTTTAAACGAAATTTAATTAAAATCTAAAATCGGGGTTTTCTTTCTTGAATTTCCTTGAATGGGAAATTTTTAAAACCATCTTTGGTCTTTTAAGGTTGCTAATTAAATTCAGATACATTTTACTATTTCCACTGTGGCATTGAAAGCTTTAGAATTATATTAATCTTGAGGAAGTCTTGAAGGGATGAACCTTATTTAATCTCTGTTATGTTTATTTGCGTGGTAAGTCAAGTAAACAGTTGTTAGGAGACTTTGTTGATCTTCCGTTGATTGCTTTGAGAGAAAAGCAAAGTGAAAGTCTCTTAATGTGAGTGAATTACTGTGTAAGAAGGATATGTAGTACCTAATACAGAAGTAAAGAAGGATGAGATGAAGGAGAAGATGAAGTGTAGGCCTCGGGCTGTACAATTATCTTCCTACGTTACTGATGGGATAATGTGATAGCAATTCTGTGGATGGATATACGGATGCCAAAGCAGACGAATCACTTTTGAAATTGAGCTGAAACCTTTACGGATATTAGCAGTACATAAATATTAAGTACATTACATGAGAGGGGTAACAGTAACGTTAAGTTAAATGGCGGATAAGAATTTCTAGGAGGCTGTATAGGGAATTCCTTATATAAATTAGCATGAAATGCCTTACAAAGCCAATAAAGAGTTTTCTACTTGACTAAAGATAGATGTATATATTGTTCCACAATTTTGCGTACCTTTTTAATAGTCCTGATACACTTTCCTATTTAATATTCAATTATATTGAATACGCATTCACAGGATAGGAAAAATATTAGAAATTTTACTTAAATAAGTTGAAAATTCCTTAAAAGCGTCTCTCCAACTAAAATTTTGGGGAAAATCAGTCCCTTTATAGCGATTGTTTTAGTTATCTTTTTACATGTAAACAAAGAAGATGCTCTGAAAGGTGTTCCATGTAGAGGAATTCCTTTTTGTATAGGAATCCTTATACGCGTAACGAATTGTATTATAAAACTAACAGAGTGATCTTTTGGGAATGAAGTTTCCTTGTAAATTTCTCTCAAGACATTCGCTCACTCAACGTCTGCAGACATTTCTCCACAGTTCACTCTTTTCCCTACAAGAAATGATTTTCACGAAACTAACGAAGAAATTCAACTGGGGAAATCCAAGGCTGTTCAATATACATACATACTTTCTGCACGATGATTACAGCAATCAACTCATGATCATTACAGAACCATGCAGAACTCCGTCTTTCTCCCAATTTTCCGATTTACAACTTTCGTCTCCCCCCTTTTTCCCAATATCTATACCGGGCTTCCGGATTCTGTCCAAATAAAATTAGGTCTACATTAGGATATTTTTGAATTAGAATTTAATTTAGAATGCTGCTCTTTTTCCCAGTATTCATTTTTAGCAAAATAGTAATTCGAAATTAATGTAGACACATTTTCTGAGGGCCCGATTTTCTTGGTGTGTATAAAGTTAGAGTCACATTTCCCATTAGTGAGTAACTTAGTCGTCTATTTGTCTCCTTCCAAATGTAGCAGTCTGGCACATACTGTGCTTACCACACCATACCAGTAGTATACTATTGATGGAAGATTAAGCGAATTGTAAAATACCCCCGAAGGGAAAGCTGGCTTTCTCAATACTCTCTCAGACAATAAATATTGGTAGGGAGGAGTTCATACTAAGTGCTCTCATTTAAAACCAAAGCTCGACACACAAAAGACATGCTCCACTTTCACTACAGTTTACTGCGTAATTTTTACTACTTTTGTTTCGTGACTATTGTGATTTCCTTAGTTTAACTTCACATACATGTACTACAGTGATCAATAGTTTGCGATTTAAGATATTGTCCAACATAATATAAAGTAAAAGAAAATTGTTTCTCTTTTTTTCTCAATAAAATAAGTATTTCACTATAGACAGGGCCAATCTTTTCTTAAAACTCCTTGGCTCCACAGCACCCCAGTAGACAATAATGAGTTTACATATTTTGTGCTAATCTTATACCTTCTCCTACCTTGTAACACAGAGACTAATTATTACCTTTTTATTTTTCTGCTGCTTCGACCCCCAAAATTTTGAAATATGATTTTAATTGAAGAAGAAATTTGACTTCATAAGAAAATATAAATTAGCAATGGAAATTTTATAATTACTGGCAGTTTTAAATATAATTAGAACACTTCCTATTCTTTCCCCATGGTCTCACTTTTATTCTAAGCCACAAAATCAAACCGCGAAACGAGTAATTCGAATATTTGTAGATTGAACGTTTCCCGTTGCGCATTGGAGTGAATATGAGTCATATGTTTGGCCCTGTCTATATTGCAACATCAGGGAATTCAGCATAATTATTATGTCACGTCTACAATCAACAAAAAGTATTTTCTTTTATTTTGGAGATTTTTTTTGGGAAAGTTAGACTTTATCTGTGACCCACATACTTAATATGTTTTTCCTAATTCTGATCCTATTAGTAGTTTTTATTCTACAAGAAAAGTCATGACTGCAAAATAGAACAGTATTGTGAAGCGTATATTTAATTGCCGCTTAAACGTGGAGAAGAAATGCATCTGCTGACTGAACACTTGAACCAGGGGAATTTTAATGGAAATGTTATATCGTGTTATTTTTTCGTCTTACTTATAGCTGTTACATTTAGAGTGCGTAATTGTGTTGTGCTCCAATAAAATGGAGCGACTCGGAGAAAGCAATTTCGTATCTTCCACTAATAAAGAAAACGACGCCATGCCACAGAAAGCTGATATATCAGAATCAGAGTAACCAGACGCTTTATTAGATTTCATCCACAGCAGAGCAGGAAGGACCTTTATTTATATTAAATCCCTCACATACTCACATCACAGGGAATATAGTACACGCTCACACGAAAAGTTGCTCCGAGCGCTTAACAATAACGACGAAACGCATTTAGTGAGTTTTAATTGAAAATGGAGAAAAAATAAAGTGGAATTTGTAGTTGAGTTCATTTACAGAATTCCTTAATGGACTGTGAAGAGTGAAGAGCTTATTATTAAATTGACTTCTCTCGTTCCAGTCCGGTGAAAGGATTTTAATTAATAGGTACACGCAGTACAATACAAAACACGGACAAACTTCTGTCAAATTCCCAGGAATCGGGAAAATGTTTTACGAATGCAACGTGAAAGAAGATTTTTGATTTTTAAAGAGCCACGTCCCTACCTTCTTCACTTTCTTTATTTAACCAATGGAGAAAGCAAAAAAATTTCCAATTTCGAAAAGTAGACAGTAGACACGCCCATTTGTCTGATTTGATTACATTAATTAACTTCCGAGTTGACATATTTTCCTGATGCCTGTATAACTAATATGCTTTCCATCCCTATAAATATTTACCAACTGGAACTGCTTATGAAAATTTCCCATGAGGCGTTCTCAGAGAAAGTTTTATGATTATTTTCTTGAGATCTGGAGAAAGTGCACGCTCGCAATGCATGTTTATTTGTAAATATTTGAAAAACTTTTATCTTCACTTGAATGATGGAAAACTTTTTTCTGTATTACAGAGACAGCTTAATGCGAACAGATTCTCCGTTTCAAAAGATCGTCGCTTCATATTGTTCATTCATGACGAGCAGCCTGTTTGGAAACATTCTTTCCTCGCCAAATACACGCTCTATGATATCGAAAATGAGTAAGTTTTAAATTAAATAAATATTCCGTAGTACTTACCGAAGTAGAATTCTGATTCTGAATAGCAAACCAAAACCAAACCAAGATTCGTATGCAATGTTATGCTCCTCTGCTCTTTACAAATTAATATTGATCCAAATGTCAATATGACGAAAGTTTATTAAAATTCATTCTGAAATTCCATTAAAGAAACATCAAGTTACACAATAGGCAACAAAGAAACCGTCATCTCAAGATTTCCTTTCCACCAACGTCAATTCAAATCGAAATTGAATATTAAAACTTGAAAGAGGAACAGGAAAAGCTGCTTTTATTGATATAATAGAGAATTTTAAAATTAAAATTGCAAGTCTAACCCCATACTTTCTCATTTTGGTTGTGTTATTGCAATTTCAAAGAAACTTGTGGAATACTGCGCAATAATCTCATTATTTGTATAAACTTTTCCCTCTGTATACTTATTGGCGGTAAACTTGATTTTATTTAAAAAAAATTAACTATTAGACTCAAATAAATTGTTTTTTAAAATTAGACTTTTTACATGTACTACAACGATGAGTAGCATTATCTGAAGAATGTTTTAGAGTGTAAAGAATTAACGCGGCATTGTTTAAAAATATTTTTTGGTGACCGCGAGTACAGATTTCAAATTTCGCTGACTCCGTTCGAAGAGAGCACGAGTCGAGATCAAGAGCAGCCTGAGCTTCAATACGCAGCATGGGGTCCTGAGGGAAACTCATTAGTTTTTATCTATCAAAATGATATTTACTATAAATCAGACGCTAAAAGCACTCGCACCTTTCGTATCACAAGAACAGGGCAGCCTGGACTCATCTACAATGGAATTCCCGATTGGATCTACGAGGGTCAGTCTAAAATATTTAATTATCATACTATCGAGTAGCCATCTGACAGATGGTACAACAATAGAAGGCCAGAGGTCATATCACACCTGAGGTCAGTGGTCAGGATTCCAAGGAATTTTTACTGGCTTAGAGAGGGGTACATTTTGAAATACAAACCTGACCTTCTATTACTGTACGAACGCGGGTCGTTCAACGGATGGCTCTTCTATGTAAATATATAATGTATATATATGATGTATGATAATAAAAGTTACTTTAATTTTTTTGCAGAGGAGGTTTTCGAGACGAATAGTGCAATATGGCCTTCACCAGATGGACAGTACTTACTTTATGCTTCGTTCAATGACACAATTGTCGGGGAGGCATCTTATCCCTGGTATGCCGATAGCGATCCCTACCCAAAACTTCGAACCCTGCGTTATCCAAAGGTAAGTTAAACTTTCTATACACTTTCTACATAATATAATTTGGAATATTTAGCATAATTGTAAAGGAAGCGAGTCGTATTTTAACTTTGTAGTTTCAACTTCGGACTCTAGAAATAAGGGCTTAGGCTTATATTTACTGGCACAAACTCACTTTGCCATTAACTTAAGTCACTTTTCCACAATAGTATCCAAAATTCATAAATAAACTAATCGCCCAGCAATTCTGGTAAAAATGCTTGATTAATTTGATTATTTAGTAATAAATTAGCCAATAATCGCGTTTTTCTTAGGGCAATATTTTACCAGAAGTTATGGGAAAGTAAATATTTTTATGGGCGATTAGTTTATTTATGGGTTTTGGGTACTGCTGGGGTAAAATTAATTAAGTTATGGCAAAGTAAGTCAAAAAAGTATTGCAAAGTGAGTTTTTTACGATGCCATTAAATATAAGCCTTACATAAGTGACAAGTTTGACGACACTCGACACACTACACACTCTAAATGAATTTTCTACCACCAGTTAATGAAGTTTAGTGCTGTCGAGTCGAGGTCATCGTTTGTTTGATGATTTTGTTGTACGTAATTAGGTCACTGCTTGGCTTTTGTACTCAATTTTGCTGAAACTTATTTTCTAGTTTGTAAGCGCATTAATTATTCATCGAAAATAGATGAGTTGAGTTGTTGAGTTGGACTTCTGGTCTCATAAATATCCGCTAACTTTATAAAGGGAACTGGAGTAATTAAATGCTAAATTAATTAACTTTAACTTTTGTTATTAGGCTGGAACAAATAATCCAGAAGTTACTTTGTATGCCGTCAACTTGGGTTCGAATTCTTTGCAGTCCATTCCTTTGACGCCGCCCAATGCTTTGGATTCTGGGTATGTACTAAATTACATTACATTATTCATACTTTTATATTATTTAAATATACAGGGGTAATCATAAATAGATAAGGGGTAAGAAATTGTAATTACTGTTAATGGTTAATGTAATGGATGGGTTAATTTACCTTTAAATAATCTTAAAAAATGAAAACAGAAAACATTATGTATATCAAATAAAAATAAAGTTATAATATTTACAATCGTTAGTAAGTTCAATATTTAATTATCTTCAAACAAAAATTTCTGTTAAAGTAAAATAAGCCTTTAAGTTTACATTAAACTTACATTAAAGTTAAGTGGTGTTTGTTAAGGGAGGCTTTTAAAATTTAAATGTGGTCGTTTCAATTTTAATGAACTTTTAATTAAAGACACAATCTGCTTTGTTTGCGTTTGTATTTCCTCGAAAATCGTACATTACGCACGTTTGTCAATTAAGGTTAGAATTGGTGATGGATAATGGATTAATTAAAATGAGCCTGGAACTGAATGATGAATTGAAAAGGAAAGTATACGTCTATTGTTCCGTTTAGTGTTATATATTGTGAATGACAGAATTAGATTGTGTGAGGAGCGGTTGCTGTCATGTCTGTTGACTTTCTTGTCATGTCAATTCAATTTGTGTATGTTTTTGTAATTTCAGAGACCACTATGTTGCCCGCGTTCGATGGGTGGACAATGAGCAAGTTGTAGTGGTGTGGATGAATCGCTACCAAAACATGTCCATTATTTCTACTTGCCGATCCTCCAAATGGTTTTGTGATGAAGTGAGTTTGAGTTACAACTTTTACTTTCTTCGTCAAAAGAACGTTAACATAATGCTTATATGCAAAATTCTGTAAGGAAAACTTTCCCCAAAGTGAATACGCAGTTAAATAAATACTTACATAACGTGTTTATCAATTTCAGATTCACACTGTGAGGAGCGGTGTGGATGGTTGGTTAGATTTCCCGGATTTGCCAATTTTTTCTGCAAACGGTTCCAGTTGTATAATGAGACTTCCATGGAGAGACGGAGAGGCCGGCTACTTTCGACACGTCGTCTGGCTCAGCATAAACCCCCGCAAAGAGATACCCATCACGAGAGGGCCCTACGAAGTGACACAACTCGTAGCCTGGGACCAAAGAAACCACTACATGTAAGTAATACAGACTTTCTCCCATGCTTTCTCCATTTTTCTTCAAATATATAGTTAGTAGTGCAAGAAATCAGTAATTTTCTTGCACGGATGAATTTTCCCTATGGAAATAAATTGGAGCAGGATCTGATATATGCATTTCCTTTCCAAGCCCCTTCGGAATTGTATATAAATACGGCACTGACGTGATTTCAGTAGTCTAGTACATCATTACTATTTTGGTAGTGTGACAATCATCTTTAGAAATTGTCTACACTTCCCTGAGGTCTGAGTTCCTGGTGCAAAGTCCCAAATGATGGGCATTGTTAAATGCAAACTAAAATTTTTAGCTGACAGAAAGTATTGAACTTTCTCCTTTGCCAATTTTCTATTCTAACACTTGTCTTATGTCATTAGTTGTGGAAGAGCAGAAGATCATAATAAAAATGTTAAAATCTAAAGAGTGACTGGTTTTAGTGGAAAAGTTTAGCTACCTACCCATTTTACTCTACAGCTACAGTGTGGAACAAAAGTTGAACTAAGGGGGCCCCTTAGAAATTAAAGAAGAAAGCTTATCCATTTTTTCTTTGGTCAAAGGTCAGGGTACGCATTTTTTGTTACAATTTGTATTTCGAATACCTTACCATGTTCCGGGTGTTGCGTTGCGACCCTTAAAGTATTCTGCGGATTTGATACACTTTCATTTCAAGTTTAATGCGGAGGAGAAAGCAGGAGAAAGTTGGGCCTTCGTCTCGCTTCATTGCCATTCCTTGCCATAGTTTTCCACTTAGGTTGCCCTAATCCAGATTTGATCCGCTTCTTCTTCCACTTTCTCCTCAGCTCATTTTTTCTGTTCGCAGGCCCTCCTCCATTCATTTCTAGACTACTGTACAGAGAGAAAGCCAAAAGAAAGCCCTGCCAAAAGAAAGTCAGTCACTCAGTCAAGTCAAATGCTTACTATACTCACTCACTCACTCACATACATTCCACAAAGTTGGATGTTCAATGTTCAATGCACATGGCCTGGCATTTCTACAATTTCCAGTCCAGGAGAAAGCAACTCTTTAAAAAATGAGATTTCTTATTGGACTGAAAAACAAGAGAGAGAGAAAGTTTCTTTCTCTTGTGTTCCATTTCCAGGGATTCCTTTGATCAAAAGCCGAATTCCTTCATCCACTAACTTTCCATTACATACAATTGCACAGCAGTTGGTACCTACTATTTTGTTGTTATTTGAAATGAGGTTTTTATTGCTCGCCCCATTACTGTTACATACACATTCGTGAGCGAAGCTTCAGCTTGCCAGATTTTATTACAAGAATATTAACACAGTATTTGGACAAATTTTATTTCAATGCCCACTTGAATTTGAAACAAACAAAACAAAACTTGTTTGAAAAACAATTATTATTCCTTCTTTGTGGCGAAAAAATTAAAAATTGTGTTTTTAAAAATGCCAAAGGCTAAAGCTGTACTATTATTCACAAAATTAGCACACAGTTTATAGCTTAATTAATATTTCGGGCCGATTTGACTGTTCAAACTTATTTTGGGGAATATCTGGTAACTCTGCTAACTAAAAACAACACACACACACAGAGACAAACAGAAATCCAGAATACAATTGGAGAGGACAGGACAGCTAAGCTAAGGAATAGTTACATGACCTTCTTTGTGTTTTCCCCACCGCCGGGTCGCGATCCCCGTTTCGTTTCGAATGTTATGTTATGCAATCGTATAATGTAACAACAACAACTCCATGTTTTTCTGATTGTGAGTGTATCCAGTTATCCGGCGTAATGTTCCGGGATTTCTTTTGATGTCCCGCAATAGAGATATTACGATGCACTTACAGGTTTTACAGTCTTAGCCGTACACTGCCATTAGTTATTTATGCCTCTTTTTACGAGAAACTGGGCCGAGAGTCACTTTATTTCCTATTTCTTGATTAGCCTTGTTTGTTGTCCGACTCGACACAAAGAGACGTAAACTTACATGGATTTCTTACCAACAACAATAATACGATCTCTGAAATGAACCCGGACGAGCGAGTCAACACACATAACCTAACATTACATAATATATCCGCATAATAAGTAAGTTACAACCAATGAAATCACATCAAGTCCACATACGAAACCTAAAACAACAGGAAGCGTTCCAAAAAATCACACAAAATATATTGTGTAATTTTTATCGGAAAACATAATAAACCATTACAAAATAAATATAACCAAGTGGCTGTGCAAAATATTGTAGCTAAAGTATATAAGCTTCGTGGATGGCAATAATTTAGATGACATATTAAAGTCATTTAGTACTGAATTCTCAAAAAATCGCACAGTTCCCCATATTCGGGGTAAATGGACATTCATATTTGAATTCCTTATCATCAGAAGTCTTCAAATTTTCAATGATACCTACCCCACTTGCCATGTTTTGGTGGTAGTAAGTAGGTGTCGCCATAAATCTGTGAAGGTGTGGCCAATTTGGTCCATTAATTCACTGAGATTGGTTCCTTATCAATATAGGTAGACAAATCTCACCAGAATCTTGTTGTGTGCAGAGACGGACAGATATCTGTTGAGTGTTGACTATAGTCAAAATAGTATCTTTATAAAATAGTTTCGTCACCACTTAATAATAAATATTAAAATTATTTCAGTTTTCAAATTCTAGGTAATACACTTTATTATACGGAATTACAAAAATATTTTGCAAAATTATTTGGGGCGCGTTCCATTTTAAGGTTCGAGTTTGATGATAGTGTTTGGGGTTGAGTTTCTTTGACCGGTCCAGCATTCGGTTTTACATTTTATTTCCTTCGTAAATAGATAGACAATAACAATGGAAGGAGAATTGGAAATCCCATTTCCTAGTCTTACTTACTAGTGTCAGAAAATTCTCCCAAATGGCTTTCCTGATTCTTCATTTGCCTATTCCAATTCAACTTTCAAAAAATACCCACCTTAACTCAACTGTCCTATTTTCCATATGTTTATGTTTATTTGGAGCACAATTCTACCGATTATAGTAGGTACCGAAAATGTGCTGGGTAATAAATATGTTTATCTTACGGAAGTACTGGAAGTTGATAAAGATTCTCGGGCGATGCTCCCTATTGTAAATATGTACAATATATAGGTATATGGGCTTTAATATTAACTATTCAAAAATTCCAAATGCTACTTTATGGTCAATGAAACGACAAAAACTTTATCTTACTATTCGAGGAAGATATGTCTATATCACATCAGCATCAGCATAAACGCTACGTGCGTATGTCCAAAAGTCCAAATAAACCGGGTTAAATGATACATAACAAGAGTTTGCACTAACAAATTAGACAGTCAATAGAATTATGTTATCTTTGAAAATCAATTGTATCTGTTTATCGTGGCGATTGATTTCTCGGGAAATCTCAAGTTGTCCCCTGTCTAGGGTAAACTGATGTTTCTAATTGTATTCCTAATGAGCTTTCCATTTCCAACGACACCCCATTTACATTATATTCCAATTTAAAATTATGTGGGTGCAGTCATGTGGGCTGAGGACGATTGACCTAATTTTAATATACAATATCTTTAATGGAAGCCCTCCATGTTATACAGCAGAATTCGATATCTCATACCATTTTTGAGTTATCGTGTAATGGGTAAACGGACAGATGTACAGACAAAGCATTCTTATAATGGAGACAAGTCCCTGAATAATGACCCAATGCCGCATCCCCTGACTTAATGGCTTGCCAAGCTGTCATTTAATTTCAATACTTTTAGCATGCAAATAGACTACAAAAGCTATTAAGGATGAATGATAGCCATATCATGAACGGATGAAATAATGACTGATATTATTTAATTAGGTAGTTACATTAGATATTTATTTAAATATTGAACAATACACTTGGGCAACCAATATTGGACAACATATGGGCTAATGCAATACTTTACCGTCGGTCGGCGACACCACACCATTATTAATATACGGGAAGACATATTAAATATACAAATCTACAATTGGGTTGCCTCATGCCTCACACAATATATAATTACATATTTACACTTTGGATTGCATAATGGCACGACAAGGATTATAAAGACATAAATATAAGAAATTTTGGAAACATCAATTGTACAGTGGAGTTATTTAGATATATAAATATATACATAATTATTAAGACAAGTATAAAAATGCAAACGTACAATATACTTCAATTGCATTTTAAAAATTTACAAATTCAGAGCGTGGGAATCAATCAATTATCTAAAATATACGAGCTACGATCAGTCAGTCCAGTAGGGGAGAGTTTAGTTGTTAGTTGAGAGTTTAGATCAGCTGATCAGAGAGAGACATCAGAATTCAGAATAGAGAGAAGGAGGAGACAATGGTAATTCCACAGATGAGGAAGGCTCCAAGGGATAACGACTTCATTTCTCCGGATGCATCTTTTCCAGCTCCAGGGGCAAAGTTCTTATCATCCTCATTACAGAGATCAGTATCGCACAAACAGACTCGACCATTCCGGTCATGAGGTCCAATGCTCGGTTGTGTAGAGGGGGAACAACCCAGTGTATAATTTTGACCCTGTGCAGTTTTCTTCTCCGCACACCCGTATGCATCAAACTTGTCCCAAGCCTTTGACGATCGATTCTGCTTCTCGTGTGTAAATTTGAAGCACCAAAAAATGCCAGCGCCCCCGCAATCAGTGTGTTTCACTTTTTTCGAATCAACTTTATCACTCAACGTTATATTACTTTGATTATCATACTTCGCAATTTCATCGTTGCACTCCGGGGGGATTTGGATCATTTTGGTCACTTGGTTTTGTTCCCATAACTTGTAGCAAGAGAGGTCCGCGTTCATTTTACATTTTTTTACATCTAAATGATTTAAAGACAAAATAGTCAAAATAGTTTAGTCAAGTGTTACCATCAATTATGATCAATTACATATTATTATCAATTACTCTTTACATATTAAGGATCTGGCGATTTGCTAAACATGAACATTCAATATTAGCAAATCAAAGGAAATAACCTGTCTATACACAATATACACGATGAATGATATTTTCAATTTTTGAAATACAAACAAGGACAGATGACAGAAACAAGAAAATCAGATTTTCTTACCACCATAACACACAACTGCAAGAATCGCAATCACTGTCAGGAATGCGACGCGGAACTCCATTTTCATCCGTTAAATTGTAACAGTACAGTTTTTCACTTAGCAAGAGATGGAAATGTGGGAATTGTCAAAATTTCAGTTGGAAAATAGGTAAAAATAATTATAGAAAAGGCAGAAATTCGAATGAAAATCCAAAGAGCGACCGAACGAAGTTTTAGAAAGACTGACGGAGTTGAAGGGAGAATGAAAAATGTATTTCCTTTGTTTGCTTTTGCTGTGATTTGATTCGTAGTCATTGGTCACATTCACATTGGCATAAATATACTTAGCTAGGATGAACCTTTGTGATAAAATATTACATTTTATGATATTGCATGAAAACAGAACAAAGGAATTGATACACAAGTAACTGTAACTCTGGAAATACGACATAATCGCAGGTCTCAAAAAAATTTCTTCCAAAAATCCTGAAAGCAGACTTTCACCAAAAACCCCGCCCCCTACTTCCTATTTTCTCCACTTTCACCATTTGGTTAAATGGAGAAAGTCTAAAAGTTTTTCAATTTTCAAGCGAAGATTGAACTTAAACCCCCATTCCAGATTTCCAAGAATCCTAGATGCCGGGATGCTAACCTTTTTTGATGCCTGCATAATCGATTGATGGATTGCCTTTTCTTTCCAACATTGCATATTCAAAATGTATTTCTCCTCAACTTTACCAAAAATATGCAAACATATTTCTGGGAGATTGGAAAATGGAAACACAATTTTAAAGTTCATGCGAGAGATTTTGTAGTTCCGCCTCCGCAAAATTAGTTTATTAATTTTTGCGAATTTTTGTATTTACTTGTATAATATGTATAAAATGAATAGACAGACGAACGAAGCATTTTTATTATTATTTTATTTTTTTATTTTAATTTTTTTCGAGAATTTCTTACATCCATCTCTGCTTTTCAGTTACTTTTTACCATGTAAAACAACCAGACACTCTTAAATTGGTTCCACATTGGGAAATTCCTTTTATTATAAGAATAGCTATACATGGAATGAATACACACGTGCGTACATATTCAAAGAATTTTAATTCTGGACAGTTTAAGTGTTTACTTTTCCCTAATGGTGCAAGGGCTATTAAAATCTTGTAGAGATATTTACATTCAGATGGCCCTTAAGCTTCCATTTTTAACAAAGTCAGAAGTGAAAAATAGTCTCGAGCGACAAAACGTTGGTTTATAGTTTTTGCTGTAGAGAAAGCAAAGATTTCAATTCATTTGAGTGATTTTCTTTATACCGCAGTAGGAAATGATGAACACTTTAGATTATGGGTGGAAATTAGTCAGTTTTATCTCTGCCCATCTTTGTTGTGTAAAATGGAAGGGAAAGCGATAAAGGAGCCATTAAACAGAATGACAGAATCTCAAGTCTCGGTTGTGTAGTACTGTTATTTCTTTTGTAAAAGCCTAATGTTCGGAGCAATTGGCAAATGACTGCGAACCTCGCTTTCTCTTTCTCAGATTCGTAACAGCAAACAATTTTCATTCATTACGCTTAAACTTTAATTTCTACTTGGTCGAATTTCAGTACAAAATAATGATCAGTCCCGTTTATCTTTCTGCTGTTAGGGGCCATCCATAAACAACAAATCAGAAATTGCCTTTTTGAACACCTCCCCCCATAATTGTCAATTTCGTTCAATTGGGCCCATGTATATGCATATTTTAACCACTTCATAAGAACACTTTGTCCGTCCGTACCTGGACACTCACTTTTGACAGACAATGTGAGGTTTTGTGAGAATTCAATTCTACAAAACTCTAATATTATAATTTGAACTATTGTTATCAACGAAACTGGTACTTTAGTGTCACAATTTAGCTCGACCACTTGATCACATCCATTTTGCGGTGGTTTATTGAGTTTATGCTTTGATATTTGGCTCCTTCTCCAGCAATTTTAATGTCGTTCGTGTAAAGAATTCATAATAAAATAAAATTCTTGTGTAGAAAATGCTAAAACAATTTAATATGGAGTGTTTGATTGTTTTTTTTTGCAGATATTACATAGCGGCCCCCTTGGGAAAACCCGGCCAACGGCATTTGTATCGCGCTGCTGAGAAATCTTCCAACTCGACTGTAGTAGTGGCCCCCGTTTGCTTAACTTGTCCGAAAGGGCGAGGACTATCACCGCCGTCGCTTCCTTTCCCGTACACACACCCGCCATCAAGTGGACAAGAGGTGAAGGATGGGAAAGAGCAATCCTTTTCAACGTATCATCACCACCACCACGATCACGGGAGCATGGAGGAGGAGATCAATTCCTCCAATCCGGAGACAAGCGCCATCACGGATTTCATGGTCGTCCTGAGACAGGAGCCAGAAGAGAAGAACTCTTCGAAGAATGCCAGTGGTCCTTCGAGCCCGACGTCCAAGACGCGCAGTGTGGTCCTTCGACTCCCGCACTGTCTCTACAATAACGTGATATTCAGCACCACCTATCGCTATTTCGTGCGAGAGTGTCTGGGCCCCGGGGTCCCTATCATCACTCTGCACAGAGCCCCTTCAGGACGCCTACTTCTCGTCCTGGACAACCGAACAGCCCTTCAGGAGGAGATGGCCACTTTAGGACTTCCGAAAATTAAAACTTTCGAAGTAGAAGTTAGTGGCGGTTATCACGCCCCCGTTAGACTATTTCTACCTCCCGGGTTGAGGGAAGAGGAAGAATACAAATTCCCGTTGGTACTTCACGTGTAAGTTAACCTTTCTCTTTACTTTCTCCATAATTCACAAAAAAGGAAAGTGTCGCCGCATGCCGCTGTTGTATAGACCTACACAATATTTTATAATACAGTATCTTCTGACTATAAGGATTTTTGTTAACCATACCGTGAAAAACTTCACCCAGAAATTGTTCTTTCTTAAATAGGTCGAAAATTACCCTTAAGCGTCTCTCAGACTAATAATTACTGTAAAGTCTGTCTTCTATACCGATTTTTTAAAAAAATATTTCTTGTATTCATTTTCGATTTTTCAGTTACTTTTTTTCATGTAAACTAAATAGATGCCATAAAATTCGTACCGTGTAGTTAAATTTAAATTCCTCTAATTGTAGAAATCCTTAAAGGCAAAATGGACTGTATTTAGCAAAAATGCTAACACAACGTGATCATGACGGCAATTATTTGTGAATTTAAAAAACAGGTCACGAATTTACATCTGTAGAGAGACGTGCTATCTTTTCTTTGCCCCTTAGTAAATCATCCGTTAATCTTATTTCTTGGCGTGTTTTGTTGGTTGGGAAGTAGTTAGGGAAGGAAGGGACGTGATTTATTGAGTTACATGCCAACAGTACTTGCGGAATTGCATTTCATATTCCTATCTCTCTCAATCTCAATACTACTTACAAGGCAATACTTTTCTATCCTTTATTTTATATTATCTGTATTTGTATTACATACAAAGCAAACAATAGCTGTCAATTCTTTTGTCTGCATAAACTATGCCGCAACAATACTTTTATTGCCTATTGCATACACGTTTCTCTTTTTCTCTTTGTGATCAAGATATAGTTTCTGGTTAAGCCTGCTCTGGTAATTTATCATTTTATCTAAGACTAGCTACTTAAAATAAACTTTGAGGACTTAACAGGATAAATTATACAGAATTCCTAAGAAAAAGATATTCTTTTTCTTACCTAACAACTAAAGGGCCGTCCATTAATTATATATTGCCCAAAAATCAGGATTCTTTTCCTCTACCTTCTATTCATAGATGTATTATCGTAGTTGCATCGTAGTTTATGGACGATCCCTAACCCTAATAGATTTGTATAACAAAAGCGAAAGAAAATAAAATGTTTTAGTATTTTTTTTGTGTTGTCAAATTTATAATGTTAAGGTTAATTATTTTGAATTTTTTAGCTACGGTGGTCCTGGCTCCCAATTGGTGTCTGAGAAATGGGGCTTATCTTGGGCCACTTATTTGACAAGTAAAAAGAACTTCATTGTAGCCCAAATCGATGCACGCGGAACGGGATTCCAAGGCGAGAATGTACGACATTCCATCTACAGAAGACTTGGAACGCTAGAAGTTTCCGATCAAATTGAAGTCATGAGGTGAGTCAATCAGTCAATTTATCTAGTAATTAAATTATAAGTCCACCGTAAAATCCTAAATAATCCGTGTGGTCTATTGAATATTCTCTGTGTGATGGTTTTCTCATTCTATTTTAAAATTCAGTGAAATATTGGTAATTTTTTCCATTTTTAATATAAAATCGACGACCAAAAATTGTTTCATTTACAAAAGAGTTCAAAAAATATTGGAATACATCAAAATTGCAGTAAAAAATGGAGGAGTTTCGCTGTTCCAAGCGTGTAGATTTGTCTATCAATTATTGAAATTGAGTTTTCGCTTTTCTGGTTCTCTTGATCATTTATGAACGTACAAAATGGCAGAACGTTGATTTATCTATTTTATTCCCCAACTGTCCACGTTTGTACTTTTTTGTAATGTAAATCAATTTCCAGGACATAAATCAAACAAAATTTGTTCGTCTGTAAAACGACGTTGACGTTATCGTTAGAGGAGATGGGGAAAGTAGCTTGAATTTTGAATGACTGTTAAACGATGAGTATGGAGTATGGACACTGTTAGACATTACATTAGTCATTTCATCTGTAGCAGGGACCTATGTATGTAGTATGTACTAAATATATTATCCTTCAACTTTGTCCAGCACCAGCACCGTCTTACTTTTTGCACTTCTCCTTCACGTACTACTATCACTATCTGTAGAAAGAATAAGAAAGATTAATTTACCCAAAGACAGAGACAAAGACGGAGGCTGTAGATGTAACAATATATTATTACACGGCTACTTGAGCACATAAAAAGTAATAGCAAGCAAGAAATATCATGAAGCGTCATTTTTTTAACTCAGGACAGAGGACTCAGACTCAGACAGTGTAAAATAGTTGGACTTGTTTTTGTTTGGAAATATAAAAGTGTCTGGATCATTTATAGCATTTGTCGAAAGATGTCTAAAAGCTCTCAAAAAGCTATGAACTGTGTAAAGTGTAAAGAATCGACTTATTGTTGTCAGGATGTGAGAAAGTGGAGGAGAAAATAAAATAAGGAGAAAGCTCCTTCCGTTCTATTTACTACCAGAGTACACTGAAATCTGAAATGGGAGATTAATTCCACGAGAGTGTCGCTTTATGGCTCTGAATATTAAAATATATTATTTGTTATCCTGCTAATGCTTTTGCAATTCAATATGAAAAATTGCCAAGCCAAGCACAGGACAGGCAAGCCAACCAAGTTTAACAACAACAAAATCTGCGAAAAAGAAATGCAATCTACTTAAATATTGTTAGACATATTATATTGATGTAGAATGTAGAACTATATTTTATTTCAAACTTTTATGGAAATTTTTGATGAATATGGAACCTCACGGTTCCTGATTCTGAAAACTGGAAAGGAAAATGCAAATATTAATAAATATTCCTTTCAACAAGAAAACTATTCGTGCACTCAAAAGTAAATAGGGAATTACTTTCCATTGTTTGCTAGCTAAGCTTCTTTAATATTTTAACTATTATTTTGAGTTACAGACCCTATTGTTATCTTTCTATTTACGATATTCAAGACAATAATAATAAACCATTGCAAAACGGATGCAATCAGGTCGCTGAGGTAAATAATGCCGCTGAAGTACCGTTTTCTTTGATCACAATAGTTTGAATTGCATATTAGAGACATTTTGTATTGAATTCTCATGAAATCTCACAGTGCCCCACGTCTGGGGTAAATTGAGGTTCATATTTGTGTTTGTTATTGTGTCCATGGACAGATAGACAGACAATATATGCTTATATAATGATTTTTCAACCGCTTAATAATATAAATTGCCAATACACTTTCCAGATATATGTATTATTGTACGTTTTTGTTATTATTTCGGGATTAAAGAAAATATAAGAGGAAATTTCAATTTCTCATTCCACTGCGCCATTTCCAAGATTACGAACAATACACATACTAAAAATGAATTCCCTCGGAGAGATTACCTCTTCCTTGTATAGAATTGTCTAACATAAGTATATCGGTATGAATGAAAAATATTTGTAGTTGAGACGTTGAGAGCATTGAATTTTGTTGGTGATTGTGAAATGAAAAATAGTAGAATGACATGTCGGTTTGTTTGTTTGTGTTTGTGAAGGTACTTGAGAGATAAATTGCATTTTATCGACGTGGAGAATATTGCCGTGTGGGGCTGGAGTTACGGCGGCTACGTGACAGCACACATGCTAACGCAGGACCAAGAGGAACCCAAAATATTCAGATGTGCAATGTCTGTCGCCCCAGTCACCAAATGGGAATTCTACGGTAAGCTCAACTTATTTTTCTTTTTTCTCCCAATTAATTTGCACGCTGTCGCAATTTTATAAAAATAAATATCTGTATTTAATTTTTTTGCAGACCAAACATTTATAAATATAGTAATAGAAATTGAAATTACTAGTACGAGTGACCCGTAAGTCACAGATTACGGGCGCTATAAACAATTGTAACCCAAATTAAATACATTAGACAAAATTATTTTCGTTTTTTGTTGCAAATTAAGTAAAGTTTTTAATATTTACATCAATTTGCAGAAAAAATTCTAGTGTGCAATTATCAAGCAAAAATCGCCAAAATTTTCAAAAGAAACTTTTAATTGTAGGTAACAGTAGTTATAAAATATTGTAGTGTAAGTGTAGGTACTTCTCGCTGCAACAATACATTTAGATTCTGTATAATGCTACCTGAGAGAAATGTGCTTTCTCTTCTTGCTTGAATAAAGCAAGTTGCTTTCTCCATTCTACGGTGTTCTTAATCTTTCGGGACGCGACGAGCGTGCGTGCGTGAAGCTAAGACTTTCTCCACGAAGAGAGCATTTATTATAATCCATATGAACAATATGATGAATTTTGGCGAGCTGAAGTACTAAGCACTCGGCACTAAAATATAAAGGAGGAAGGAAGGAAGGAGAACGTGAGTAAGTAGAAAGTAGGAGAAAGGATGTGAAGAGAAAGCTGTCTTCTCACCGACTAGCTAGGCTGGGCACTTTCTCTTCCCAGTAGTTCTGCTGTGAGTTAGTTGTGTCAGAGGAGTTGAATGCTAAGTACTTACCTTTGCATACAAAATACAAGTACCTACTCTAAACTCTACTCACTTCTTTGCTACATCTACATTCTAAATCATAATAAACCATTGCAAAACCGATATACTATATTTACGAAACAAAAAGCCTTGAGAGACCTAAATCATGTAAAAGTGTTAAAGAAATATAAACCCATTAGGATAGGGTGTCACGTAGGCATTGGTTAAGCCCTTACATTTCTTCACGATAAGATG